>JADRCD010234558.1:0-21613 GCA_019843815.1 Montemys delectorum
TTTTTTTTTTTTTTTTTTTTGGAGAGAGGGTCTCACTGTGCAGCCTTTGCTGGCCTGGAGCTTACTATGTAAACCAGGCCTGCCCCTGCTTCTGGGGTGTTGATATTAAAGGCATGGTGCTACCACATCCAGCTAAATGCTCTACTCTTGACCAAGATATACAACAGAAATAGGGAAAGAGGACTGAAGGTACAGCTTGGTGGCTGAGCACTGACCAACACAAGACAGACCCTCAGTTCCATCCCCACTACTACTGACTCTGAAAGAAAACAAGTACATGGGAGATAAGTGAGAAACACAAGGAAATGTGACCCACAGGATAAAGCACTAGGTACCTCAAGTTGAGCAGCATCTGCTAAAATTCAGGTCTATTTAGAACTGTGGCCTTATTTGGAAACAGGTCTCTTTCAGGTGAAATCAGGCAAACTAAAACAAGGTCACACTGAAATAGGGTGGGCCTTAGCCAAATGACTATGTCCTTCTAAGGAAAGCAGTTGCATAGAGAAACCTCTATGAAAAAGAGGCAGAAAACTAAAGTGATGCAGCTACAAGTTACAAGAGCAAAGAGGAGAACTTCTCAATGGCAAAGCATTATATGCCTAATGGGACTCTCCCCTGGCATCTGCAATTGAAGCATACCCCTGCCTGTACCCTGATTTCAGATATCTATGCTCTACAACTATGAGAATGAGTTTGTAGTTGGTTTTTACAATAGAACTCAAAGCCCAGCAGGGCCTGGGGAAGCATCTCATGAAAGGAAGGGAAGGGAGTAAGACACTCCCAGTATTGGCCACTGAAGCGGACACTTGCTTCCCCAGTGCTGAAATTAAAGGTACCAGGCGTGGTGCTCCACCTCATTTAATGCTCACCATGCCTGAAAAAAGTGATGTAGAATGTGGAGAACACACGAGATGTCCAGCAATGGACATGTGAACTATGAGGAAAAGAAAACACAACTGGCTGGAAGTGGTAGCCTTTAATCCCAGCATTGGGGAAATAGGCAGGTAGGACTGAGTTCAAGCCCACCTAGGGCTACATAGTAGGGAATCTGTCTCAAAAAAGAAAGGAAGGAAGGAAAGAAGGAAAGAAGGAAAGAAGGAAGGAAGGAAGGAAGGAAGGAAGGACGGAAGGACGGACCGGCTGGGCAGTGGTGGTGCATGCCTTTAGTCCCACCACTTGGGAGGCAGAGGCAGGTGGATTTCTGAGTTCGAGGCCAGCCTGGTCTACAGAGTGAGTTCCAGGACAGCCAAGGCTACACAGAGAAACCCTGTCTCGAAAAACCAAAAAAAAAAAAAGAAAGGAAGGAAGGAAGGGAGGAAGGAAGGAAGGAAGGATGGATGGATGCAGGAGCTGCTAAGAGTTTATATTTATACACGTTATACTTTACATTCACAGGTCAGAGTAAGCAATGATTCCAAGGCTACAATCACAATCAAATGCTGATAACTCCCAAAGGCCCCCATCTCTTTTACAGCCCTAGTCATATAACACAAGCCATAGTCTCAACAGGTATTTGTTGTATACCTTTTCAGGAGCTACATACAGGGTAATGCACCAGTAAGGGCAAGTGTCTTTCTTCCTGAAGCTTAGGTGGGAAGTTCAACATCAGGCTATGAGGCCTGAGGTTCAGAAATGCCCTGCAAAGAGAGGCTCCTAAATGGGGAAAATGAACTCAAAACACACTTCACAGAGCAAGAAAATGTTCATGGTCTGTGAAGTAGAATGTGAGGATGGAGTAGCCACCTTCCCACCATGCACAAATCAAAATCATTATCTGCCAACAAGAACCCAGGACAGAATCTAACTAAACTTAGTGCCCCAACTCATGCAACCTAGGGCTCATTCGTGATCTCCAGATGAAATCCCAACCAGCCTCCTCCCTCCCTGATGTGAGCATGCTCCAGGCTTAAGCAGGGTTCCCATCTAGCCAACTTACTCAATCTTCAAAAGCCTGTTAAGAGCTCTAATCTTTCTGTATCTACTTCTCCCTAGGGAAATTTCTGGCCTTGGATAAATAATTATTGAGTGTTTGTTATGTGCCAGACACTGCTCTAGTGCTGAAGACAGGGGAATAACAGAGGCTAGTTGCTGTTTGTTGTTATGAGAAACACCCCATCTCCTCTCCTCTGTACCACACCTCAAATTTATTTCAGAGACTTCACTGAGCTCTAGAACTGGTTAGGTATCACTGAGAACTACTGACCTCTACTATTTCTGCCAGTTAGCTCCCACAACTTTATCCTCAGGACCCTGAAAAAAGGGAGCTGAGTAAGCATTTAAAATATTAAATTAATATAAAGGGAATATAAACTAACAGACAAGCAGACAAGTATTTATCTTCCTGTAGGGAGTATATTTTATGATCACCACAGGATTGTTGAGTTACAAGAAAATCACACAACTACTACAAGTTAATAAGCATGTTTCATCCACCCTTACTGTTCTCAATCTAACAGTCTTACAAACTAATTTATATAATCTTCCCCCCTTGATAAAATACATTATAAAATTTGGGACTACTAATTATTATCTTATCATGTCCTTTTTATCAACAGCAGAATGGACTCAACTAAATTCTTAGAACCATTTTTTATGTGAACTTAGCCTCTTTTTTTTTTTTTTTTAAAGATTTTATTTATTTTATGTATGTGAGTACACTGTCACTCTCTTCAGACAAGCCAGAAGAGGGCATCAGATCCCATTAAGGATGGTTGTGAGCTGTGTGGTTGCTGGGAATTGAACTCAGGACCTCTGGAAGAGCAGGCAATACTCTTAACCATTAAGTCATCTTTCCAACCCCATCTTAGTCTTTTAAATTGGAGAGATTTTTTTTTTAAGGTTTTTTTTTTGAGACAGGGTTTCTCTGTGTAGCTCTGGCTGTCCTGAAACTCACTCTGTAGACCAGGCTGTCCTCAAACTCAGAAATCCACCTGCCTCTGCCTCCCAAGTGGTGGGATTAAAGGCATGCGCCACCACTGCCCAACCAATTGGAGAGATTTTATAAATGCTCTCTCAAAATCCTGATTTAATAAGACAAATCACTGAAGGCACGGTAGTACATGTCTTTAATCCCAACACTTAGAAGGTAGAGGCAGGTGGACCTCTAAGTTCAAGGCCAGCTTCACCCATCTACAAAGAGTTCCAGGATAGCCAGGGATACGCAGAGAAACCCTGTGAGAGGTAGGAAGACAACTATGTTCTACAAAAGAAGAAGGGGCCAGGCAGTGGTGGCACACGCCTTTAATCCCAGAACTTGGGAGGCAGAGGCAGGCGGGTTTTTTAACTCCAGGCCAGCCTGGTCTACAGAATGAGTTCCAAGACAGCCAGGGCTACACAGAGAAACCCTGTCTCGGAAAAAAAAAAAAAAAAAAAAAAAGAAAAAAGAAAAAAGAAAAAAGGGTTTCTGTGATGGAAGCCAACAGCAGCATCAAGAGACCAATATGGCTCCCTAAAGTACTGCACAAGGAGGTAAAAAAGCAGTCAGCAGTCCTCTTACCCAGTGACAAACTCCAACGTCTAAGAAGTCTGCATTTCTTACATGAGTTATGTAACAAGATCCAAACTTTAAAAAGGCATGGTCCCGGGCTGTCGAGATGGCTCAGGGGGTAAGAGCACTGACTGCTCTTCCAAAGGTCCTGAGTTCGGATCCCAGCAACCACACGGCTCACAACCATCCGTAATGAGATGTGACACCCTCTTCTGGTGCGTCTGAAGACAACTACAGTGAATTATGTAGTAGAAAGCAGGAGTCGGTAGAGGGCCTGAGTTCAATTCCCAGCAGCCACACACATGATGGCTCACAGCCATCTCTACAACTACAGTGTACTCATATACATAAAAAAATAAAAATAAAAATCTTAAAAAAAAAAAGGCATGGTCCCCATTCCTACTTCAGAACAGTTAACATGATACATCTATACAAATATCATAGGACCATTTCCCATCACTACTAAGCATTTGTTTTAAACATTTTAATTTGTATGTTTTCTCCTCTTGTTCAATGATCACTAAACCATTTATATTGAGCTTCTACTTCATAATTTCACACATATTCTTAATAACAAACTGCTCTGGGAAGAATGTAATGGAAAAACTGAGAGATGAGGAGCCTTGAGTAGTTCAAGACTAGTGTGAGCAACATAATGAGTTAAAACAAAACAAACACCCAAATGCAAACCTGGAATTACTCAAATAGGATCTCAGTCTGGCCTCAGTGACTATGTAGCTATGACCTCGAACGTCTCCTAATCCTGCCCCCATTTCACAAGTGCTGAGATTACAAGTACATACCACCAGCTCCTAAAATCAGAATTTAAAAAAAGATTAAGAATTAAGAAGCTGGACAGTGCTGGCTCATGTCTTTAATCCCAGCACTTGGGAGGCAGAGGCAAGTGGATTTCTGAGTTCAAGGCCAGCCTGGTCTACAGAGTGAGTCCAGGACAGCCAGAACTGCACAGAGAAACCCTGTCTCGAAAAACCAAAAAAAAAAAAAAAAAAATTAAAATTAAGAAAATCAGCTGGAGAGCCAACTCAGATGTCAAGAGCACTTGTTCCTCTTGCAGAGGACTTGGGTTTTATTCCTAGTTCTCAGCCTTCTGGTGTCCACAGGAACCAAGCACACATGGGCACACATATACTGCAGGCAAAATACCCATACACATAAAACACTAAAAATAAATTTTATTAGTTAAAAAACAAAACAAAACAAAAAACCCAAATTCTAAAAAGTTTTGTTCCTTGTCTTATGAGACTTATGTTAAAAGCAGTTTTTAGAGTTGGAGAGGTGGCTCAGTAGTTAAGGGCACTGACTGCTCTTCTGAAAGTCCTTAGTTCAAATCCCAGCAACCACATGGTGGCTCACAACCATCTGTAATGAGATCTAACACCCTCTTCTGGTGTTTCTGAAGACAGCTACGGTGTATTCTTAAATAAAAATAAATAAACCTTTTTAAAAAAGGAGTTTTTAAATAACATGGCATAAAACTGGGCATGATGCCTGAATCCTAGCACTTGGGAAGTAGAGGAAGGAGGATCACGAAAGGTTAGAGGCCAGTCTGGACTACATAGTAAATACCAGGACAGCCTGGGTAAGATGGTCTTTTAAAAACTAAAGGGAAGTAGGGAAAGCATACCATATGGTCAAGTCCAGATAATGAAACCGAGAATATCTATTACCAATCCACTAATACTAAAACCAAAGCCCATATAAAGAATTTAATCCAATTTGGTGACTGACATGAGCCAAATCTGTTGGGCAGAGAAAAATAATCCAATGAACTAATAACTGCAGATACTATACTTCTAAAACAAAACTGTTGTGGCTCACACAGTGAGCACTAGCCACACAGCCAGATGATGCAAACTGCTCATGTCTTTCTCAAGGCGCCATTGAGAGCTGTTAACTTTCCAATAATACCAATGGATAATCGATCTTCTTAAATTATACTTACGTAGTACAGGTTTGTGCATGAGTGGCCTTGCAGAAGTGTATTTTTCCCTTTCCCCAGACAGGCTCCAGGGATCTAACCTGGGTACTCAGGCTTGGTTGGCATCCAGTTTTTTGGGTTTTTTTTTTTATGATTTATTTATTTTTTTATTTATACGAGTACACTGCAGCTGTCTTCAGACATACACTACAAGAGTGAATTAGATACCATACAGATGAGCCACCATGTGGTTGTTGGAAATTGAACTCAGGTCAGATCAGTCAGTGCTTTTAACTGCTGAGCCATCTCTCCAGCCCACAGCCCAGTATTTTTTAACTAAGTGAAATTAATAAAGCTTCAGTACACATTTTTAATCCCAGCACTTGGGAAGCAGAGGCAGGAGGATTTCTGAGTTCAAGCCCAACCTGGTCTAAAAAGTGAGTTCCAGGACAGCCAAGGCTATATAGTCTCAGGAAAAACAAACAAACAAGAAAAAAAAAGCTTCAATACTTCTCTACCACTTCTTTTGAGGCAATATCTTCTCTAAGTCAGCTTGTATCTCCAGTGGTCAATATAAATACACCTGGGTAGTCCCAGAGAAGTTTCAACTCTTTTAAAAGAAGAGACAAGCCGGGCGGTGGTGGTGCACACCTATAATCCCAGCACTTGGGAGGCAGAGGCAGGCGGATTTCTGAGTTCGAGGCCAGCCTGGTCTACACAGTGAGTTCCAGGACATCCAGGGCTACACAGAGAAACCCTGTCTCAAAAACAAAACAAAATAAAACAAAAACAAAAAAAGTGTGCTCTTAAGGGGCACTCCTGCACTACTCCAATTAAACAAATATAGCTTTGATGTCAGCTCAGATGCTATATAAGAACTGTTTGTAGCCAGCAGATGAGCTCATTCATAGAAGACACTGTCAAAGTTGCATGTTCAATCTCCTGCATAAAAAGATCCTTACAAGGAACCACCAGATATAATACATTCCTGACACTGAGCATCTGACACTAAACCCAGGAGCCAGGCAGCAGGTATGAGCACACAGCCTCAGAAAACCTACTTTTGACTTTCCAGGCTCTCACCTTCTAAGAAAGACAGCACTCTGTAGAAGTGAAGTAAGTGCAGGCAGAACCCTACACCTACAGTCTAGCCTCTCCATGGAGATCAGGGCCTTCCCAGTTGCACTGCATTCCTGCACAGGACTGTGAAAAAGGTCAGTCTCCCTAAGTCATATCAAGCTAGAACCTAGTTCTGCTGTCTAGAGGCTCAAAGCCTGTCTTCACATTTCCATCCCTGGCCAAACACCCAGTGTAAGACATTTTCTTTTCGCAATATGAAATATCTTCCAGAAGAATCCTGAAGACATCTTAGCATGAAAACTAAAAGCCTTATTATCTTCAAATAAAGGCTGTTTCTCCCACTCCCAAAACCACTACAGCTTCAGATGTACTAAAACAATACCAAAAAAAACTATTTAGAAACTGACAATGCTTTCTCTGAGGACCACATTTAGTCTCCACAGTGAAATGGAACTTTTCACAATATTAACACTGCCATTTATTTGCTCATCATGATAGAATGACTACATATTTTCTTAGTTAACAGTAAATCGCACAGGCTACTTAACCACACACACAAAAAGGCTTGATTGCTGCTATCAAATCGAAGCATAACAACACAAAGTACTACTACTTCCAAACCAACACTATAAATTACCTGAAATTTCAATACTCATGCATAAGTGTCACTAATATACTTAGTTATAAATTCCACTAACTCGGTACTGGAGAGATGGTTCACAGGTTAAGAGCATTGGCTGATCGTCCAAAGGATCTGGGTTCTGTTCCCAGCACCCACAAGTCAGCTATTGACTCTAAACTAACTCCAGTTCCAGGGAATCTGACACCTTCACATACACATACAGACAGACACATTTAGGCAAAACAGCAATGCACTAAACAATTGATTAATTAGTTAAATGAAGTCCCACTAATTCTCTCAAAATAAAAATTCTGGCATAACCTCTTTAAAGATGAGCTGAGCACGTATAGGGATGCTATTTCGGGATGCTAACCGTGAGGTTTAAAAAACCTGGAAAAAAAATGTGCAAATGTATCAAAAGGTCAAAAGCCAAGCTGCAGTTCCCCAGGGGAACCCGAGGCTGTAAAGACACGGAAAGGCTAGGCCGCCCTCTGAGTGCTCTGGGCAGGACGTCCCCTCCCAGCACTGTGGCATCAGGCGAACCCAGGAGCCCAGCGCCTTTTCCTCTGCACCAGCCGCTAGAGCCGGTCTTTGTTTTCAGCCCCGGCGGCGGACGGCGCGGTCCTGGCTGACAAAGGCGGGCATCGCCATCTTGTCGCGGCGGCCGGACGCGGCGCCCATTCATTTGCGGGTGCCTGGGGCCAGGAACGCCGGCAGCCAAGGGAGCTTGGAAGCTTAATAGCCGTAGGCCAGCACGCGGCAGAGGTGATGGCCGAACCCGGGAGACCCGCCCCGAGTCCGCTCCCCGCGCGCCCAGCCGAATCCCACGCCCCGCAGGAAGGCGCGGTCCGAAGGCCAGAGCTCGGCTTTTGTTCCCGCGGGGACCGGGCCGCGAGAAGATGCGCCTGCGGGGCGCCCGGTATCCCCACCTTAGCAACCCATCCAGGCTCGAACCTACGACCCGGGCCCCAGCACTGCACCCTGTTCCCTTTCTTAAACTCAAGACCACCTCCGGAATCCGGCATCAGGCCCTAGACCACCCGCAACGGCCTCGACCTCAGGATCAAGAGTCTGGGAACCGAATCCCGACACGGGCTTTGAACCCAAGACCGCGGGCCAGGTCCCGCATCCGGGATCCAGCCTCGAACCTAGAGCCCATCCCAGATCAGGCCTTGAACCCTGGACCTCCACTCAGGCTGCCGCATCTCGGATCCAGCCGCAGTCCCGCACCCCGGATGCGGCCTTGAGCCTAAGACCCCGAGGCCCCGGCCTGGCCCCCGGCCCGCACCCCGGCCTAGGCGGCTCCGCCCCATCCCTCACCCCGGGACCCCGGCCCCGCCGCCCACCCAGCACACTCGGGGATCGCCCACCCCACCCTGAAGAGCAAGATGAAGCCGGCGGCTCTGACCCCTGAGCGTGAAGAAGAGCCGCAGGGCCTGGCCCAAGCCTGGGCAGGCTCCGCTCACAGACCCCAGCCGCACTCACCTCGCCCTCGCCCGGTCTGGCGCCCACGCCGCCGCCTGGTCGTCGCGCTCGCGGCCTGCGGGCAGGAGCCGGCGAGGCTGGTCGGGTCCGCGCGGCGGCTGTTCCAGTCCCAGCCCCGCTGCCCTCGCCGCCCGCGCCCGCCACCGCCGCCGCCGCCGCCGCCGTCGCCGTCCGCCCCTCAGACGCCTCCAGCCATCAGGATGGGCGCGGCGGCCCCTGCCTGCAGCCTCGGGAAACCCCACGTCGCGTCACCGCGCACGGGCGGCGTGCGCGTGCCGCTCTTTCCGCCCCGCCCCCTTCCCTCTGCGCGTGCGCGAGCGGCTTAAAGGAACCGAGATTTTCCCCAACCCACCCCACCCCACCCACACCCCGCAAGGGTCTTCCAGGGACGCTGCCAGCCTATAGGCCTCGGTGGCCTCTGGCTCTGGCCTGCTGGTGTCGGCTCCTGTGCCATGTGCCCCAAGCCAGAGGGCGATGTGTCCTGCTTGAATGACCAGCCCGGGAGGGCGGAAAGGAGTGCGTGAGCGGCCTACTAGGGCCTACACGACTGGTGGGGACGGCGGGGGACAGGGGGCAGGAATAGCCAGGTGGGACAGGAAGGTTGTCAAGATCTTTCAGACAGAATCTTTAAGACATGCCATTCGGTCTGGTCCGTCTTGCCTATTTGTCCAGCCACCTTCGACTAATACGACTCCTGCCACACTGACTATTTCACTCCCATTCTGCCTTTTCCAAAATCAGCTTACAACCTCTTATTTCCTCTTGGCTTGCACTACCCTCTCTTAAACAAGAGCCACAACTCTCGGCGGGGATGGGGGGCAGGGTTAGGGTTAAGGTTAGGGTTAGGGTTAGCTTCTGAGACCTGGGTTAGGGTTAAGGTTAGGGTTAGCTTCTGAGACCAGGGTTAGGGTTAAGGTTAGGGTTAGCCTCTGAGACCTGGCACCTTTCCATGCTTCCTTCTGAGGAGGCTTTCCTTCACACTTGATACCTTCCATTCTTGTTAACTTCTGTGCACCGCGCAGTGCAGCCTTCCCTCGAAGCCCATTCCTGCTTGAAACAGCCTTTGGGTGGTCTGTACACTTTCCCCCTCCCTGTCCTGGACACTTCCTGCCAGGCCATAGAAATGTCCCTGTCATTGTTCAGTCCTAACAGTTTCCTCATACACTTTCCCTGTGCCAGCCCTGATCTGACGTCTTATTTCAAGAGTCCTAGCTTCTGCTAGTGGGTGGTAGAAGTGAGGATCCAGGTGTTGGGTTTTCATTGCTACTAAAGTGTCATTGCTGAGCAGACAGCCTGAGGGAAAACATATATATACATGAAAATACGTATATGTACATGCAAACAGTCATGTGGGCATTTGTATCTTTTTCTTGAGCCCACTAAATGTATGGTCTCCAAACTACTGCCGGGTTCCTTCATATGCTCTTCCTTGCATATTGAGTGACCTGCTTTGAGAGTAAGAAACCTGGTTCCAGATATCTCAACTATAACCACCATTGCTACCATCCCACCCTAGAGCCTCTGACCCCTGGGACTCTATGTCCTTCACTCTATCAGTTCTAGACCTGACTCACTGTCATTTGTGACTGTTTTTTACCTGAAGCCCTTGACAGCTCCATCTTCCCACTTTCTCCCAGTAAAAGTCCAGGGTCCTTCCTTCTCACCATCCTCTCCACTGTCCCTTGTGACTCCCAACTTCCCAGAAGGGTCTATTCCATAACCTTGTGAAGGCCAGACATTTGTGTTCCCAACCCCTTGGTAGCCCAGTCCCAAGAGAATCTCCATTGCCAGCTTTGTTCCTCAAGGGTAGCCTATTCCCAGTGGTCTTGCCCTAAGACTTCCTCACCCGCCATACACACCCCACCTCCAGAGGATCCCGGAGAATAGTTATGGGTCTGAGAAGAAGGCATCTAAGTGGTGTTCTGAGCTCCAAATGAGAGGGCCAAGACCCAGCAACCACTGTAGTGCCTGGGAAGAGAGTAGGAGCGATAAGATGTCTGCTAGTTCCTGCTGGTCCAAAACAACAAGAACAGCTGGGTAACGAGGAGACATCTGGGCCCCAGGTTCCACGGGGGGTGGGGGGGGCATGGAGTACATTTCAGTACCTTTTGAAAATTAGAGAGTGGGGACTTCTGAGTTGTCAGGTGGTCTTGGGTTCTAAGGTAGTCATCAAACTCCAGCAGGCCTGATGCCCACCCTTCAGGACCTCCCTAGTGAAGGACCTAAAGCAGAAATGAGAGGGAGGGAGGAAGAAGTACTATAGACAGGAAACAGACACAGGCAGTTAGCCTAAAGTATACAAGGCAAGTTATCTCTCCAGAGCCCTCCATGTGGCTGTACTCCTAGGTCTCATAAGTGAAGATGGAGGCAGGGAGGGAGCAGACTGGGCCCCTTAGAGGCAAGGCTCTGAGGATCCCCTGTTGCATAAGCTGCCTCCCTGCTCCCAGTTATTGCCAGCCCACGAGCAAGGTCCCTTATGAGGATATTGAGCCTAACATGGCTGATATGGTTGGACTGTTGGTTTAGAGAAAAAGTCTTGATATGCAGCCCAAGCTAACCTAGAGTTTGGGATCCTCCTGCTTCAGCCTCCTCAGACTTTGAAATTTAGCCTCTGTACTTCCATATATCTGTGATCTGTGACTGTTCAGGGTGGGGCAGAGCCTTCCCTGGAACATGCCCCATAGTGATTGCTGAAGTAATCGTTTTTGTGTTTATGGACAGGGTGTCAGGGGCAAAGTTGAGGGGAAGGAAGGAAGAAGAGGAGGGGCTGACCCCTCATGCTCAGATCCCTAGCTGAAGCTTCAGGTTGCCACATGGCCTCACCCCAATTTGATATGTGCACTCCCCAGGCAGCAGGGACCTCTGGCCCTGGACCTTGGTCAATCTCCAGCCTGCTCTAACTAGAAGCCTGCCCTAAAGATGATAAGAAGCTAGCCTTTCCTATTATATCCCAAATTCTCTGAAGCCTCTTCATCTATCCCCTTTAGCTTAGGCCTCTTGTGATTTTTGGCTCCTACACTGCCGCCCAGCCCCCTCCACAGACAAAAACTTAAGGGATCCCTGCCTCTAGCCTAGGACTCAGGCCTCTTCTGATTTTTCAGGCATACTCCCTTCTCAGGAAATATCTCAGAAATCAGCTGGCAAGTCCATAGCCACACCCAGTCAGATGTGACCAGCCCAGGGCCCATCAGCAGTGGCTGCAGGGCTGAGCAGGGCTCCAGGGTGGAGGCACTGCCCAGGGGCTGGCTCAGTGCCCAGCCTTCTCTAAAAACCCAGGGAGCATGGATGTATAATTCAAGTGCCCCTCCCCCATCTGCTCTTTAGCAGGAAATGGCCTAACAGGAAAGTAGGTCTTCTTAAATCTGAATTATTCAAACAATCTAGGCATGTGACAGGGACCCAGAGCAAGGCAGTGCCCTGATGCCTTGCTCCAGCCAGACTTTGAAGAGGCTTGAAACACCAAGGAACATTTCTAGATTTTCAGATCTGGTAAAAAAAAAAAAAAAAAAAAAAAAAAAAGAAGGGCAGGGTAGTGACCAGTAAAGTCCCTTTGTCCTGGCCTGGATTCAGGCCCTATGAGCATCCATTCCTGTCCTGCTGAGCACTGTCTAGTTTCTCCACCACACAGCTACCCCATCATCACTTCCAGTAAGTGAGACTGCAGTCTGCCCCTGCCTCCACAGCCTAGAGCCAAGAGAAGAGGAAGGAAAGAGGGGAGGGACATGTGACAGTGCCCAGGGACTCAAAATGTAGGTGACAGGGACAAAAGTGCTAATTAGTTCCTGTGGGCTTCCAAAGGCGGGGCTTGATGAAAGAACAGGGCCACGGCTCTTGAGGAGACCCTCATCCCTCCTTCACCCCCTTAGCCCACTTATCCTAGCCATCTCTGCTAAGGTAACTTGGACAGGATCCAGGCAGCTCACAGTCCTAACCTCCTGTGGCACATCTATCCCCAAGGGGGAGATATGTCAGGAAGAGGGTGGTAGTCTTTGTGGACTGCCAGGATCCTTAAAGGACCCTCGGTCTCCTCTCAGTCTCACCAGATTGGCCCCGTGCCTATTTCTTCTTACCAGGCTTCAAACTCTGGTCCTTCTGATCACTAACCTTTGATCACAAACCAGATATCCTGTATCCAGGAACCAAAATGAAATGGAAGTGGAAAGGCTGTCCAGCAGTGCCCAGTGAGCCAGGCACAATGGTAATCCCATCACTCAGAAGGCTAACTCTAGATGAAGCCAGCTTGGCCTTCATAAAGAGCCACTGTCTCAAAAATAAAACAGACTCTGGCAAACAGTTCAGTGGGTAAAAGTGCTTGCCACACAAGCCTGATGTACAAATGGAAGGAGAAATCTATAAAGTGTCCTCTGACTTCTACACATGCTGAGGCAGGTCTAGGGTAAAGGCTGAAGTGCCTTATCAATGGGAATGGGCAGAGTGTTGCCTCCACTTAAGTCAGAAACCTGGGAAGAGGCCAGATGGCTCCTCATGACGTGTGCACTGTTTAGACTTCAGTAAAGGCCTGGTATGGCCAGTAGCAGCTGCCTTCCTGGAAGAAGCAAGAAGTATCTCTTCTGGGATTTGTGGGAGGGTGCATCAGCCTGAGTTACATGTGTGAACCTGTTGGCCTATGCAGTGGCCTGGGTGTCATAGAGAAACCTAAATAAGGGACTCCCCAATACCATCTTCATTTAAACTCTCTAATGAAAAAGGCAGCTGTGAGCAGGAAGAGCAGGGCCCAAACATAAAGGTTGAAACAATGATAAATCAAGCCAGCAAGACCACAATTTTAAAGCATCTTGTGTACAAAGCAATTGACTTGGTAAATAGTTCATGAACAGACGTCTGGGCTATGGAAGCACGCTGAAACCAGGTGCTCCATGAGGCTGTTGGGGTACTCCACTGCCTACCCATGCCTCTGCTCTCCTGTGTAACATCTCTGTCTGCCTGCTAAGGAAATCATACTATGAACTCTGTCTTCTGGTCGCCCAGCTTAGCACTGCAGAACTCAGAGGCATCTGAGATGTTTGTGAAAACAGGACACTGAAGTGCTTCCTTCAGATTTCCTCAGGGCAGAAAGCTGGAGGCTACCATCGGGAGCTCTGTTTCCATAACAAAGTTTCCAGCCCAAAGGATGGGACTGTTTCCTGTCACAGGCAGGAGGAAAATGCTGCTCAAAAGAGGAAAAAACCTCAAGGTCTCCTCACAACCCCTCACAGGAAGGCTGCTAAAACTAGAATTTGGAGTTATGCATGGTGGTATATGCCTATAATCCCAGGACTCAAAAGGCCAGGCAGAGGAGTGGCTATGAATTCAAGTCCAACCTGGTCTACATAGCCAATTCCAGGCCTTCATAAACTACTAAATGAGGCCTTGTCTTAAAAAAAAAAAAAAAAAAAAAAAATCAAAACCAAGGGGCTGGAGACATGGTTCAGCTGTTAAGAGCATTAGCTGTTGTTCCAGAGGACCCAGGTTAAGTTCCTAGTACCCACATGGCAGCTCACAATTGTCTGTGACTTTTATTCCAGTAAATCTGATGCCTGTGCACAGACATAAATTTAGGTTAAACGCCAATGCACATTAAAAAAAAAAAAAATCAAGGGGCTGGAGAAATGGCTCAGCAGTTAAGAGTACTGACTGCTCTTGAAGGTCCTGAGTTCAAATTCCAGCAACCACATGGTGGCTCACAACCATCTGTAATGAGATCTGATTCCCTCTTCTAGGGTGTCTGAGACAGCTACAGTGTACTCACATATAATAAATCAATCTTTTTTTAAAAAACAAATCAAAACCAAAAGAAAACATAAAACTTGAGAATTTGGAGACCAGTTAAGCTACATCTAAAGGAGTCTTTCTTGTTTGTGGGACTCATAGGTGAAGATCAATTTGCCTGATATTTCCTGCTTTGGCTGCTGTCCAATGCAGAAATTATTAGGCAACTCTGGACACTAGCTTGTCAGACTGTCCAGTTAGTGCTGGGAGGGACAACTGAAATAAACATAATTCCAAGATCCCTGTAATGTTCAGTTCCACCTAATAGCTTAAGCAAGCTAGGCCTCCCTTTCCCCAGCTTTAGGCCCCAGCCCTACCCCTAGACATCCATTAAGGCATCTCTTGGGGCACGATCTCTGGGAATTCTGGAGCCACCATAGCTCCCTCCTTCCCAACAGTCCCTAGTCCTATTTCTTGCCCAGCATGGAAAAATAATTTAAGCAAAGGCCACAGTTGTTTTCTTGGACTTCCTCCACTTCCTGCAGGCCACGGGTTCTGGCCTCATGGGACAGCTGGTGACCATACCCTGGTACATATTCTATGAGAAAGGATGGATGGAGATGTGACAGAGGTTGAGGGGTTTAGAGGCCTATACCCATACTCTGACATACAAACAGATGAAAGGACTTGAGTGAACAGGGATGTAGGGTGCAGGCCTCAGTGTCTACAGATGGGGCCTGATGGGTGGCTTGGTGAAGCAGACTAGTCCAGAGACAGTTCTTTTTTTTTTTTTTTTTTTTTTTTTTTTTTTTTTTTTTCAGAGACAGTTCTTAGCCCTGAGACATTTTGTAGCTTGTGGACAAAACATTTCCTCCCCCCACAAACTGTTACTTACAGACCTAGGCATACACAGGAAGGGGTTCTGGGAAAACATGCATTCTATTGGCCATGCTGAACACAGGAACCACGTATGGACCCTGAGGTCAGGATAGCCTGTCTAGGGTAAAGGAGCTACCTAGATTCTGAGCTGCTAGGTACAGGTTCCTGCCTCCAGCTCTCTTCTCTGCCTGGGGGAAGGGAGTTCCTGACATCCTGGGGACTCTTTTCCCAGCAGATGGCACTCTGGGACCCACTACCCTGAGACTAGGCTCTTCTAACACCTGCTAGGTAAACATCTCACACCTGTGGCAGCAGCAGCAGGGGCAAGCCACCCAGCTCTCAAAGTTTCCACAGAGTCCAGGCTCCTTAGGGTTCTGGCTAAGAGGCCACAGGATTGTTGCTCGCACTGAGGTTTTTCCCAGACTCCTGTCCGCAACCCTGCTGGGCCCACCAGGTATGGATGGAATGTGTACCTGGAAGTGCCCTTCTACACCAGGAAACTAGCTGTCACTAAACAAGACAATACTATCAGAGCCATTTCCAGTTGGCAGGGGAGGCCATCTACAAGCCTTGCCTGGCCTCTGGGGACTACAAGCTGCAGGGTGTTGACATGAGACTACAATGGGCCCGGGACCTCTAGCAGGTAGGGTTCTGGCCACAGTGGGTCCTGTTCATAGAGTCCTGAATCCCCCTTAGGCTGAAGGTCTGCACGCCACATTCTTTCTAACAGAAAGTCACCTCAGTTTACCAGATTGACCCTCCCTGAGGAAAGTTCTAGATTGCAGCCTTCTAGCCTGGGCGAACCCATGCTTGATGTCCTTACCTGCTCTCCTCACCACGCCCATGCACCTCTCTCCTCCCCTCCCAGGCATGGAGGTCACCACAAAAACCTCCACAGGTCTCACATGGACTCATGAACTTAATCAGCAGGGAGAGAGAACCCCCAAGTAATTTCTATTAACTCAGTTCCCCAACTTTACTTTGTCTTTTTTTTTTAAAAAAAAAATGTGGAAAAGGCTGGAGAAATGGCTCAGCAGTTATAAGCACTGGTTATTTATCCAGGGGACCTGGGTTTGATTTTCAACGCTCACATGGTGGTTCATAACCTTCTGTAACTCCAATTCCAGAGGACTCCAACACCCTCTTTTGGCCTCTGTGGACACAGACATGCCCATGGTGCATGCACGCATATATTTTGTTTTGTTTTTGAGAGATTTCTCTGTGTAGTTCTGGCTGTCCTGGAACTCAAAGATCCACTTGCCTCTGCCTCCTGAGTGCTGGGATTAAAGGCATGTGCCACCACTGCCTAGCAAAATGTGCTGTTTTTATTTATTTATTTATTTATTTATTTGATATTTGAGAGACTGTGTCTCCTGTATCCAAGGCTGACCTCTAACTCACTATGTGGTCAATGATGACCTTGAGCTCCTAATCTTCTTGCCTCTGCCCTCCAAGTGCTGGGGTTAAAGGATATAACACCACATCCATTTTTTTTTTTAGTTAAAAAAAAATTGAAACAGGATTTTGGTTTGGTCTGGTTTTGCCTCCCAAGTGCTGGGATTCAAGGTGTGTCATACCACCAGATAGCTTTGAGACAGGATCAGCACTAGCTTAGCTTTGAGCTCATGATTTCTCAGCCTCTGCCTCTCTGCTCTATCCTTTCTGTTCTGCTGGTCTCTTGATTCCCACCCAGCGGGTCCCATGCTAGGTATGAAATCAGTCTTCAGGAGTTTGTCCCCTCCCTGCTGAGGGTGCCCAGCTGAGGTATCTGCTCTGGGCTCTTCTGCTTCTTCCTCAGGCCAGCTGACCTTTCACCTCATGCCTGAGTCTGCTCATCATGCCTGGGACCCGAGCAAGAACCCATATATAGTGCATCAACACCTTCTGAAGTAATGGTAACTATCCTGAGCTCGACAGTACTAGGAATGAAAGTCACTGAATAGCCTCCTAATAACACTTCCTTACCCAGACCCACTCAACTGTGATCTAAGCCAAGTTCAGCCATGCTTGACACTCAGGCTGGGCCCTGGACCCTATTGTGCAGGCCCCAAGGCAAGAATCAGTTAGCAGTTTAACCTTCTATAGAGCCATCCCTGATGCTAAGCCTCAAGCCCCAGGGCAGCACCCCAGGGGCTCAGCCCACACATCCTTGGCAGGACCTGGATCCTGCAGGGGCAGCTTCCTCCTGAGTGGCCTCTGGGGTCTAAGAGCTGTTTGTCTAGAATCTTGTCCCTGTGGTTCAGTCACCTACCACCTGGGAGATGATGCAAAGTTTGCCGGAAAGAGGCAATGAGGAGAGGCAGGCATGGGGGAGAGCGAGCAATGGCTCCAGGAAGTTACACAGTACTGTGCTTTAGGAGGACTGATAGTATGGGGCGGAATTGGTGTTTGGCCTCCAGCTGTAAGGTATGCATGCTGGAGCCAGCATCATCCATAGCGTTCAGGTACCTTCCTGAGGAGGCCGGGCCAAAGGTGTTTTGAAAAACAGCCTAGGAGGCTATGAAGGGAGCTAGGGCCCTGGAGCATCTCTCTGTGACGTCCCTGTGAGATGGGTTGGGCCCTGCGGCAATACCTCTGGGGCTCATGCCAAACCCTGCCCTGAGTCTTCTGTGGTCAGCCCTGCAACTAGCTCAGACTTCTAATGGTCTCCTAGTCTGCCTTCTTTGCTCTTCTATTGCTCTCTGAAGTTTTATATATATATATATATATACTTATTTATTTTTTTAGATAGGGCTTCACTATGTAGACTTGGTTGGCTTGGAGCTGACAGAGATCTGTCAGCCTTTGCCTCTGAAGTACTGGGATTAAAAATGTGTGTCAGTCACCCAGTCTACCCTTTGAGATCTTTAATTTTCTCCTTTTTTTCTTTTCTTTCTTTCTCTTTTCTTTCCTTTTCTTTTCCTCTCTCTCTCTCTCTCTCTCTCTCTCTCTCTCTCTCTCTCTCTCTTCCCCCCTCTCTGTCTCTCTCAATCATCAGTCTCTCTATGTATTTCTGGCTGCTCTGCAACTCACTATGTAGACCAAGCTGACCTCGAATACACAAAGATACATCTGCCTCTGCCTCCAGGGCACTGGGATCAAAGGTGTAAGATGCCGTTGCTTTCCTTCCTTGACTCCTAGAAAAGAATGAAGGTATATATTTGGAGAAGCACTCCAGCCCTGCAGTGGGGACAAGAGTAGATGCCTTTAATTCAACACTTACTGGGTGTTCCTGGGGTCCTGTTGGAACGAGGGTCATGTTCATTTGCTGCCTCATCTGCCCACCACAGTTTGCAGATGCTGCCTCTCAGGCCAGGGCTCTATAAAGAAAAGAATACATGCTCCTGCACTGGTTTTACTCCCCAGTCTCAGTGTTACTTCCATACTGTAGAGACGAAGATAGGATGGAACTCTCTAGCAAATGCAAAGGCCACTTCTACTCTGGTGGCTGGCCACAATGGACTTAAGGTGTAGAGCAGTCTGTGCCCTCAATGTCTTTGGACAAAATGGCTCTGCTGCACATTTAAGACAGAAAAGAACAAGGGCGAGCCCTTCCCTGTCTCATCGTAGAATCCAGGGCCTTGGGCTGCTCAGCTGAGCCTGAGCCAAGTTGGGGCTGGGCAGGAAGTACAGCGTTGTACTGCCTATCCAAGGACTAGGTCCAGGCCTGTTGGCTCTCCTGGTGGGAACGTGGCGCCACCATGCCCAGAAGGTTGTTTGCAGGGATTGTTAGTCGGAAACTTGGCCCTTGCACAAATTGAGGTTAGAGTTATGCGTGTATCCCCCTCCCCACTCTCTCGCCCAGAGTTAGCGTCTGCACCTGTTACCTGCACTGTAGCTGCCGTCCACTTTCCGGGTGGCTGAGATGGAATTTATGTTTATTCTTGTTCTTTGCAATTGTGGAAACCTGACAGTGTTTCGGAAACAGCGCCCCACCCCTGGTCTTCAACCTAAGCTTTTAGTCCCACCAGATTCTAAGAGCCCTGGCCGCCACACCCGGCTGCGAATGGTGCTCGAGCGCCATCTGGTGGGAACAAGCGGAACTTCAGAACGCCGAGCGGCGCTGCTTCCGGATTGGTTGAATGACGGAAAGAAGGTGGGGCTAAAAATGGAGCCGAGAGCGGGACCGTGGTGGCGCTCACCTTTAATCCCTGCACTTGGGAGGCAGAGACAGGCGGATTGCTGAGTTCGAGGCCAGCCTGGTCTACAGAGTGAGTTGCAGGGCTATATAGAGAAACCCTGTCTCGAAAAAACAAAAACAAAAAATGGAGCAGAGAAGGAGCTTGGCATGATTGATGATTGACATGGACAATGTGAGGACCAGGTTTGAGAGAAACGTCCAGCTGGGCCCAGTAACACTCCCCCTAACCTTTTTGTTTGCTTGTTTGTTTTTAGTGTTTCGAGACAAGGTTTCGTGGTGTACCCCAGGCTGGCCTCGAACTCAAGAGATCCACATGTCTCAGCCTCTTGAGTACTGGGATTAAAAGCATGTGCCACCACTGCCCGGTCCAGTAAGGGTCTTAAAATTCTGACCTCGCCTCACAGTGTAGGGCACTCTTGTACAAGTAAGCAAAGGCTTTCAATTCAGCTGTCCGCCTAACCCCTCAGAAACAATAAGGAGAGAAAACTCTTGCTGGGCAGTGGTGGCGCATGCCTTTAATCCCAGCACTTGAGAAGCAGAGACAGGCAGATTTCTGAGTTGGAGGCCAGCCTGGTCTACAGAGTGAGTTCCAGGACAGCCAGAGCTATACAGAGATACCCTGTCTCGAGAAACCAAGAGAGAGAAAGAGAGAGCGAGAGCGAGAGCGAGAGCGAGAGAGAGAAGAGAGAGAGAGAGGGAATGAATCTTAGCAGGCCTGCTGGCAAAACCTGAAGTTTCAATACTCAGGAAGTAGAGAGAACATGGATTACATTTTTGACGACAGCCTAGGGTACAAGGTGAAATTTGAGCTCAAGAAAGTAAAGATAAGTGGCTCCGCGACTAAAAGCATCTGTTGCTCTTGCTAGAGGACCCAGGTTCGCTTTCCAATATTCACCTGATGCTTCTTCACACGTCTATATACAGCTCAAGTTCCAGGGCATCTGAGACCCTCTCCTGCCTTCCTGGGTAACAGGCATCCACCTGGTGCACATATGCACATTCCGGCAAATACACAGAAAGTAAAGGTAAACATTCTTTTTTAAGAGTAAGGGGATGGTTTAGCCCTTTAGAGCATGGACTGCTTTTCCAGAGAAACTGGGTTCAGTTTCCTGCACCCACAAAGCAGCTAACAAGTGTCTGTAGCTCCAATTCTGGGGGATCTAGCCCCTTCACAGATATAAATGCAAACAAAACACCAAGGCACATAAAATAAAACAATCTTTAGGGGAAACAAAAAGAAAAAAAGGACTAGGCAGTGGCAGTGCACTCCTTTAATCCCAGCTCTCGGGAGGCTGAGACAGGCAGATCTCTGGGTTCAAGGCCAGCCTGGTTTACAGAGCAAGTTCTAGGACAACCAGGGCTACATAAAGGAATCTTGTTCAAAAAAACCAACAAAATAAACAAACAAAGAATAAAAAGGAGATAAACTCTGGCTGGCAATACATTTCCTGTATTCTACACCGCCTGTCACTTCTACTTCATCAAAACATAGCTGAGGCTCAGCCTGGCCTAGCCGAGATGAGGACAGAGGCCACATCCGGTAGATGGCACTTCCATCCAGTTCTCTTGGATGCAGGAAGACCCACTCCTGTGGTAGTTGGGAAGTGTGGAGACTTCAGAAAAATTGGTGAATATTTGTTTCAATGCAAATTGTTTGGCTGGGCTGGATATAGATCCTGGAGTATTATGCATGCTAGGTGGGTTTAATACCACCAGCTGTGTAAGAGCCTAATTGCCTATTTTACCAAAGTAATATAGTCTTAGTAGATAACCCTAATGTCCTCACAGATCCACATCAACTCTTCTCTGACTCTATTTTCTACCCCCACAGTATGTGTGTGTGTCTATATGTGTGTGTCTATGTGTTTGTGTGTGTGTTTCTTTCTAAGCACACATCATTCCCTCTCTGTGCTAGGAATGAAATCCAGGGCTTTGTGTGCTTGCTTGCCAAACATAAATTCTCCACTGAGTTCTACCCTGCCTATCAACCTGCTGTGGTCTGATTTGCCTTTCCTCCATGGTTAGTGATGCTGAACATCTTCTCCTGTATTTGTTCCCTGCAATCTCTGCTCTGTCTTCTTCAGAGGGATGTCCACTCAAGTCTTTTGCTTATTTTAAAATTGAGTTGTTTAGTTTTGTGGCAGAGTTGTAGGAGCTGTTACCAAATTTTTATACTTATTTTTGTGTGTGTGTGTGTGAGAGAGAGACAGAGAGAGAGAGGAGAGAGAGAGAGAGAGAAGAAGAAGAAGAAGAAGAAGAAGAAGAAGAAGAAGAAGAAGAAGAAGAAGAAGA
>JADRCD010234558.1:26716-39152 GCA_019843815.1 Montemys delectorum
CGGGCAGCACCCTTCAGGAGGATCTGGTGGGAGACTTTCTGGGGGACAAGAAGTATAGCAGCCTGTCCTAAAGCTTAACAATTGAGAACTGAGGCTGGTTCATGTGTGTGGGGGGCCTGCAGAACCAGGGATGCTGATCTCTAACTGGCAGCCCCCAACATAAAGGGCCAGATAATAAAAGCTGCCAAGGAGGGGCAGATAAGGGACCCATATGGATCCCTCCCAGGGCGGGGTGGAACCTCTGGGGCCCAGCTCTGAGTTCCACCTTTTCAAAGAGCACTACTTGGAGCAGGTCAGAGAAGTAGAGGCTCTCATGGTCCGGACTGAAGGTGACGGTAAACTCTTGAGCCTTCCCAGAGAACATGAGGCCCTCAACTGGGACAATACTGAACACGCTCTGGCCGTTATAGTTCTGTGTGCCTGTGGGCAGGACAGGGGTTATGGTCAACACGACCATCCTCCTCCCCTGAGCTCAGACCCCACTACTTCCCCCTTTGCCCAGACTCTCCATGATCTGCGTTGCCCCATTCCACCCCAAACACCACCCTCATATCCTAGCACTTATCTCCTCATGGAACTGTACCCCTGTGGTTCCTGGCAGTGCGTTAGTTAGCTCACCAACTATTTCTGTCCTCTGCTCTTGGGAGGTAAGGAACTTTGGCAGCTGCTGGTAGGCCTCAGCCTTCTTTTTGGAGAGACTCTCCAGACGCACCCAGAACTTAATGGGAAGCGAGGATTCATTCTGTAGCTGCAAGAGCAAGGTGTCACCTGACTAGCACACTGTGGGCTGCCCTAGTGCCCGTGACGAGACTACCAGCTGTTGGATCACTGATCAGGACCAGGTGGCATTGCCAACAGTAACCACAATAGCAGTGTTTGGGACTCTTGGTGTTCAGTCACTCCCCTCCCCCTGGCCTTTTTTCTTTTCTTTTTCTTTTTTGTTTTTTGTTTTTTGTTTTTGTTTTTGTTTTTGTTTTTTCGAGACAGTGTTTCTCTGTGTATCCCTGGCTGTCCTGGTACTCACTCTGTAGACCAGGCTGGCCTTGAACTCAGAAATCCACCTGCCTCTGCCTCCCAAGTGCTGGGATTAAAGGGCACCACTGCCTGGCCACCCTGACCTTTTCTAAGACTGGCTGGCAGCCTGCTTCCCTGCCCAGCTGTGCAGACAGCTCTGTGCCTGTCAGCTGTTGTTCAGAGCTCCTCTCCACTGAACCACATCCTCATCTGGTTTCTTTCCCTCCTTCGATACCCTCCTTGAGAAGCATCGTGTCTGGTGCTCCGCTTCAGGACCCTACCAGAGCAGTTGGGGAAGTAGGTTGCTTGAACCCAAGCCTAGTGTAGACACCAGGATGGGGCAGGCTCATGCTCATGTGGGAATGAGAGGGCCCAGGTGATGGCATGGTTCTCCTTAGAGGTCTACCCACTGCAGGGCACCTGCATAGAGCTCCAGAGAAGTGAATTAGTAGCAAAGAAGAAGATCAATGTAGGTCTGAGGCAGAAGGACATGAAACACCCTGCAGGCCAGGGCTTTCTGGCTGAGGGTCAAGGGAGAGGTGCTCTCAGCTTCTCTAGAAGGGTAGGCTCTGGGGTTCCTGATAGGAATGCATCAGAAATGACAGCCTCTTGGGAACAGAGCATTTGAGGGAGACAGTCTGTGCCTCCAGTGATTCCCCAACCAGTTGAGTGCTTCCCAGTGCAGAGCTGACTACCTCAAAAAAAGTCCTTTTCCAGGAAGCTGGGCCAAGACAAAGGCTTAATTCACCTTAAAATTTGTTGAGACAGATTCTCTGGCAAGCACATAGCCCATGTTGAGGATGTTGCCGTCAATGGAGCACGTAATCATGGACGCCACACCCATGCCAATGAGGGTGAGACTGAGAGTGCCTCTCTTGGTGATGATGTCCAGAGTTTCCTGAGCCTAAGGAGATCAAGTCCTTCAGCAGAGAGCAAGTGGGGGAGCTCTACTCATGCGCAGCTGGCTGGTAGCATTGTGCTACTGAGATAGCCTGGAGATCTTTGCCTCTGCAGACTTGTTGGCAAAAGTTGGGGTCAGGAGCACAGGCTGCTTTCGGGTTCCAGTTGATCATTTGGGCCTGAAAGCACAGTGGTATCCACCCCCTGGCCCCACACCCGTGGTCACACCATGGTCCTGAAATTTGGGGATCCCAGGGCACCAGCATTGCCTGGGGGCTATACTCACCAGTATGTTCTCATGGGGTGAGAAGGACAGCACCAGGGTTTGTGTCTCACCAGAGCATAGCTTGTTGAAAGGGGTTAACCGAACAAAAGGGCCATTGGGGTTCAACACTGAGTACTCCAACTGAGGATTATCAAGGATGGGGATAATCTTTTGCAGGCCCTGCCACACACCTCGCTCCCACCCCCAGCTCTGGAAGCTGGCTCACTGGGCATGGGCAAGGATACAGTAAGGTCCTCATTGCAAACATTCTGGAGGGTGATCTTCTTTATGCTTCGATGCCCTGAAATGTGGCAGAGACTCAGGTAATGGGGCCTAGGCCCCGAGGAGCACCCCTCTCAACAGCAAGGTCAAGAAGCAGATGGTAACTGCAGTGGCCCTGGGACCCAGGGTGGAAGCTTGCTCTAGGGCGTGAGGTCTATCAGTATACATCAGGACTTACCCACAGCGATATCACCGAAGTTAAAGACAGTCTTGCCTTTGTGGGATGTCACTACAATAAACGGAGCCACTGCTGGACACCACAGCTCCAGATATAGAGTATTATGGGGGCTAGAGCCAGGACAAGGACAAACAAGGGCAGATTAGGGTGACCCAGTGTCTCTCAGGCCTCAGGTCTGACCAGCAGTAGAAGAGGGACAGTAGGTTTATGGCCAACCACACCCTATCCTGGCTCAAGAACAGCACACCTGAAGCTCAGAGATTCCGTTGTCTTCCTGTCTTTGATGTCACCACTGGCAACAACACAGGGGATCACAAACCTGTCAAACTTCCCCTGGAAGGCTTTGGACAAGGTGGCTTGTGCAGTTTGGAACTCAGTGGAACTAGAAGGAAGCGACAAAGCACATCCATGCATGTTCCTGTGACTCTCAGGATACCTGGGATACAGTGAGGGACCAGGCCTTTCTCATCTGTAACGCATATGCCCACTCTCTAGGGCTTGTGCTCAGGTGGACTCTCTGGGGAAGGCCAAAGTATTAAGAGGCATTACTTGAAGCCACCATTGGTCCCAGACGGTAGAGGCCATACCAGTTTTATCTGGTAGGCTAGCTTTCCTACTCTTCTTTGGCTCCTGTAGGGAACTTCTTCCCCACTGCAGATCCTGGTCTTCCAGACATAGTGGGTAAATGGTTTTGTCACTACAAAGCCATATTCCTGGGTCCACAAGGACAATTTCTGGGCTGGCAAGGGGCCCAATCCATCAGAGTTTGCTTGGGCTCATTTGTTAATTGGGAAGGCTACATTCAGACCATGGAGTAGTCTGTTCAGGGTGACACAAGGTCCACAGGGATAACCAAGGAGAAGATGCCTAGCAAGAGGAGCCCTGGGTCCAGCTATTTCTGAAGCCAGCTAGTCCTGCAGATACCGTAGGCCTTAGAAACTTTGCTCCATTGCAAAGTGTGGGAAATCCTCTATTGAACGAGGCAAGTTTCATCTGAGCAGGGGTGAGGGTTGGGAGGTGGGGGGCGTGGATATGGTGAGTAGGATGTAGATTGGGAAGATCCCTTCATCCTACCTGGCACTGATCACTGGCCTCTGCATCTCTGCAGCTTGGGGAGTGGAGACCCGGGTTGGTCGCTCACGGTTGTGAACCCGGACCACGGACAAGGACTGTTTCCAAAGTTCTTTCTTTTGCACTGTTTCTTTCTGGAACTGTAAGCAGGAGCAGATGCTGTATGGCTGCCCCAGGGGCTCATTCCTTTGTACAGCAGGCTTTGCAATGGCTCCCCCACCACAGGGTTCTCTGAAGCCTGGCCTAGCTGCCTTGGTCTACCTGCTTGCTAAGTGGCAGGAGCCACTGGTTCAAGTTTGGAGTAAGTGGTGTCCTCAGATCAACAGGTTCCCAAGGGAGTCTGACAACATGTGTGACAGGGGATTGACACAGTAAGCAACGGGATCAAGGAAGCATCCAGGGCCACCTGGGAAGGCCCAGCACAGAGACAAGGTCATGGCCTGAAATGTCTGAACTTAAGAGAGACCCACCCATTGACAAGTAAGAAATCTGTACAGCTAGGGTCCATGACAATCTTGTACCTCTCTGCCTCATCAGGGGTCACAATGTCAGGGCTCTTTGCTTGTATATGTACTATAAAGACACGAGGCCATGGTGTGGCAGAAGGCCAAGCCCACAGCCACTGGCTTCACAACTCCCTAGGCTAGGTGCAGCATGCAAAGCCTGTGCAGAATATTGGGTGAGATTTGGCTTCTGTTTCAAGGCTGCCTTCCAAAGGTGGTTTCCATGTTACCCTTGGTGAGAAGCTATGCTGTGTTTTTATCCCAGTCTCACTTTGGTTAAAACCTCAGCTGCCCTTAGGGCCAGCCTTGTCTCCCACTGCCTAGTGGTGCTTCCAGGAGAGGTCTTGCAACACAACCTTTTATCTGTCATGCTTAAAGCACAGTGCCAGGAAAGCTTGCCGTGTACTTCTGTCACATGGGTTATCCTTAGGAAAGGCTGCAGTTCCAAGTGCCAGAGGCCCATACATCTACACCCTCTTCCCTCTGCCAGTGTGCCTTTCTTCTTTCCTCATGCCCCTCCCCTCTGGCCACTATGCACCTCCCCTAACATACTTCACGAACCACCGTCTTGGACTCTATTTCCTTGTTCAGGATCTGAGCGGCTTCCTCAAAGATTATCTCCTGTGGCAGTACAGGCTGAAAGGCCACCTGGACCAAACACCTCTGCAAAGAGACAATTGATTTGCCAACTCTCCCCAACACAGAAGCCCAGAGGCAGAGGTGGTATACCTCTCTCCTCTCATTGTGCCTTCTCTCTCTCTCTCTCTCTCTCTCTCTCTCTCTCTCTCTCTCTCTCCCCTCTCTCTCCCCCATTTCTTCCCCAAGACAGAGTCTCTCTGTGTAGCCCTGGCTTTTGTGGAACTCTGTCTGTAGACCAGGCTAGACTCAGACTCAGAGATCCACCTACTTCAGTCCCTCAGAAGGCATGTGCCACTGAACCTGGCTGCATTTCTCTTATTTGGTTTTGAGATTTTTAACCTGATACTCGCCTTCCAGGAAGGTTCTCCCTGATGACTGTAAGCTGGAGTGGACTTTAGGCTATGTCTGTTGGGGGTCTGTTAACTGGAGGGGCTGAGAGCAGAGTCCTGAATGGATCAGAACCTCACCAGACTAGAGTAAGAAATGAACCAGGGAGCAGGGAGCCCTTCCCCATCTGCAGCAAGTCTCCATGGGACACAGCTCTGGAAAGATTGCAGGAATAAGTCCTGGGTGGGCAGGAATAAGTTCCTGGCCAAGCCAGGAACCCTGGGAGAAAGACTGGGAAGCTCTACCTCCCAGCCTGTCAGTGGGGCCCATGCTCACCTTTCCTGGTAACACCGTCCCCACAGCTGGGGAGATGGTGATAGGTGAATTAGGAGGCAGCAAGAACTCAAAAGATGTTGGTCCCACTGGGGTGGCTTCCTCTGAACCAATCCGAGGCAAGGAGTGGATCAGCTTGTTCATGCTCAGGTGGGAGTTGATCACATACAGTGTGGACACAGAGGTGTCATACAAGGACGTGGCTGAGAACTTGATCTGGTAGTGGGATAGCTCCAGGGGTGGGTGGACACCTACTGCTTGGCAAGACACCTTGAAGCACCTGAAAGCCACCAGTACGGGTGGTGTTCATCCTGTGCCATGGCATTTGTGGTCCCTCTGCAGCCCTGGGTGAGGAGACACATAGCTCCCCACATGCTAACTATGACAGACAGGTCTGTTGTGCTGGTGACATCCCAGGCACCCAGGATTTATTCCTGCAATTGATTGTCACAGTTATTTACTACCTGACTAACCAATTTGGAAAAAAAAATGTGTTGGGCTGCCGGGCAGTGGTGGCACACGCCTTTAGTCCCAGCACTTGGGAGGCAGAGGCAGGTGGATTTCTGAGTTTGAGGCCAGCCTGGTCTACAGAGTGAGTTCCAGAACAGCCAGAGCTACACAGAGAAACCCTGTCTCGAAAACAAACAAACAAACAAACAAAAATGTGTTGGGCTGACATATATTTTTTTGGTGGGTGGCTAAAAAAAAGTGTAAGCAAAATTACATAAACAAAATAAAAACCTGTAAGTTGCTTTAAAAATAAGTGATTTCAGGGATGGAGGGATAGGCAGACTAGTGTCTCCCAACCTTCCTGACACTATGACCAATTAATACAGCTCTGCATGTTGTGGTGATCCCAGCTATAAAGTTATTTCGTTGCTACTGTTTATAACTGTAATTTTGCTACTGTTGTGAACCATAATATAAATATCTGATGTGCAAGATATCTGATATGCGCCCTCTAGAGGGGTTGAAATCCACAGATATTGAGAAATGCCACCTTATAAGTTAGGAGCTCTGCCTGCTCTTGCTGACGACCCAGGATCAGTTCCCAGCACCTACGTGGTGGCTCACAAGCACCTGTAACTCCAGTTCTAGGGGAGTGAAGTCCTCTTCTGATTTCTATAGGTACCTGTATGTACATGGTACATATTCAGATAAGCAAGCAACCTTCATAAATGTAAATAAAAAATAAAAATTTTAAGAAAAAAGGTAGTACAAAGGGTTGATTTGTGGCTTATTATATTAAACATTTATTGACAATTAAAAGTTCTCTCTTGTTTTTTGTTTGTTTGTTTGTTTTGTTTGTTTGTTTGAGACAGGGTTTCTCTGTGTAGCCCTGGATGCCCTGGAACTCACAATGTAGACCAGGGTGGCCTCGAACTCAGAAATCTGCCTGCCTCTGCCTCCCAAGTGATTAAAGACATGCACCACCACTGCCCAGCATCATCTTCTATCTTAATTACACTTGTTTTCTGTGCTGAGGATTGACTATAGGTCCTTGTGCCAGCTAAGACGGAGCTTGACTGTCCAGTTGCACACGACACTCGTTATATGTGTTGTTTTAACTGTTTGTTTTACATTTATATGAGTGGCCATTTTGCCGCATATCTAATGCATTACACGCTTTCAGTGGTTCATGAGGGCATAAGGTCCCCTGGAGTTGGAGTTATAGACCATTGTGTACCACCAAATGGGTGGTGGAAATTGAACTCCAGTTCCTTAAAAGAGCAACCAGGACTTTTAACTGCTGAGGCATCTCTCTAGTCCCATTACATGCATTTTTAAATGCTTTAAACTGGGACATGAATTACCCAGTAAATTCTCATCTATAACAAAAGTGCGCTCTGGGGCTGGGGAGATGGCTCCGTTGGTATATCACTTGTCTGGTAAGTAAATAGACCCTTAGAACTCCTAACTAACCTTTAGAACCCACTAAACGATTCGAACACATACTTATAATCCCAGGAACTGTGAGATTAGAGGGAAAAACAGACAGCTCTTTGGAAGTGTGCTATCTAGTTAGCCTGGCCTACTTCATAAAGTTCCAGGCCAGGGAGAAGCTTTGTCACAAAGAGATAGTAGAAGGTGCCACATCCAAGGCTCTCTGACCTCCACAGGAGCACACATGTGCATGCCAGCACAGGTACCCAATTGTGCATACTAACCACGTATAAAATATGTTCAGATGGTCAAATATTCAAATATATAAGTTTATATCTTCTGGGGGAAGAGAAATCATTAATATTAATATTAATACTTAACTGAATAAATGTATAAAGTATGATAATAACTAAATAAAAGATGTAAAAATTTACTGGAATCTACCTGAGTTAAAAATCCTAAATAATTTTTCTTCAGTTTGTGTGTGTGTATTATGCATGTACGTATGTATATGTATAGTATATGTATGTATGTGTGTAAGTATGTGCTTGCACATGCTATATAGTGCAAAGATGGAGGTCAGAGGATGCTTTGGGTTGAGGTAGGATCTCTGTTTGTTTGTTTGTTTGTTTGTTTGAGACAGGGTTTCTCTGTGTAGCTCTGGCTGTCCTGGAACTCACTTTTTTAGACCAGGCTTTGAACTCACAGAGATCTGCCTGCCTCTGCCTCCCAAGTGCTGGGATTAATGGTGTATGTCACTATGCCTAGCCAGGGTCTCTCTCTCTCCTCTCTCTCTCTTTTTCTCTCTCTCTCTCTCTCTCTCTCTCTCTCTCTCTTCTCTCTCTTACTTAAAAAATTTCTTTATATTTACTTTGTGTGTGTGTGTGTGTGTGTGTGTGTGTGTGTGTGTATGTGTGTGTGTGTATGTGTGAGATGCATCTGTGATGGCATATGTGTGGAGGCCAGTTCTCTGCTTCTACCAGATTGCCAGGCAAGTGCCTTCTCCCATTGATCCATCTCACTAGCCCAAGGCTCTGTCTTTTTGTTGTTCACTGCTACATATGTCAGGCTAGCTGGTCCTTGGGTTTTATGAGGATTTTACTGTCTCTGTCTCCCAGTTTGACATCCTCACAGCCCTTAAACCTTTTTTTGTTTTGTTTTTGAAACAGGATCTCACTGTACAGCCATGGCTGGCTAGGAATTCACTATATAGACCCAGATGGTCTCAAACTCACAGAGATCTGCTTGCTTAGGGCTGGAATTAAAGGCATGCTTCATTGTACCTGGCTCAAATCTTTAAATTAAAATTTTGTTTTAAAAACTTTATGTGTGGAAGGGCAGTGGTGGCACATGCCTTTAATCCCAGCAGAGGCAGATGGATTTTTGAGTTCAAGGTCAACCTGGGCTACAGAGTGAGTTCCAAGACAGCCGGGGCTACACAGAGAAACCCTGTCTCAAAAAAAAAAAAACAAAAAAAAATTATGTGTGTATATAAGTGCACATGTTCAACTGTCTGAGTTTATGTGTACCATGTGTGTACAGGAGACTGAGAAAGTCAGAGAGGGCATGGTTGCCTAGAACTGAACCATCTGGGGTCCTCTGCAAAGAGCAGTGAGTGCTTTTAACTGTTGAGCCATCTCTCTGACTTCTCTTAAATCTTAAAATAAGCTTTTTGTTTGTTTGTTTGTTTTGTTTTGTTTTTTGTTTGGGGTTTTTTGAGACAGGTTTTTTGTTTGTTTGTTTTTGTTTTTTGTTTTTTGTTTTTTTTTTTTGTAGTTCAAGCTGGCCCTGATCACATTTCATGGCCAAAGGTGACCTTCACTTTTACACTACTGCCTCTGCCTCCAACATGTGCTATTATAGTCACTTATTAACATACCTGGTTCATGTGGGCCTCCAGCATGTGAAGCAAGAACTCCACCAAGCTATGCCCAAGGTACCAACTTGCAAAGGCCAACGCACTGTAATAACAGCAGACTTCCTAACAGAAACCCAGGAAAGCCTTGACAGTGACTAAAGAGTGAATATTTACACCAATATACTTTTCACAGTGTACTAACACGCACACACATGTTCATGTTCACAACACTCACATTTAAGTAGATCAACGTTTCCTTATCTCCTCACTTACAAGGGTAAAACTAGTACAAAGTCAAAGGTCATGGGAACCCAAAACCTATCTCTTCCTGGGTCCTGGGCTTCTATTGGCCACCAGTACTGTCTATTCCACCCTGAGGTCAGCCTAGTGAGATCTGAGGAGAAGCGGGGTGGAAAGAAAGGCATGGATCATGTGCCCCCTCTTGTCTAACAGGCTTACCGGTTTATCTCAGATTTGCAGACCAGCTCAAATTTGTATTCCTTGGCCTTGATGGGCTGGAAGATCAGATCGAGTCTCAAAGTTTCCAGTGGCAAGATCGTCCCAAACCCATCATTGGGCTGGATGTCCACGTACTGGAAAATGGGAACACATTATAGTCAAAAATGAAAGCCATGCTCTTAGAATAGCTGGTTGGAAATGATGAACCCTGTGTGGGGAAGGAGGATGTGAACATGCTAGTTTTGGAGCACACATGGAAGGTATGAGAGATATGTGTGCATGCTCAACCTTATTGAGTGTGAGGCTAAAGTGAGCTGAGTGTGGGAATGGGTAGGGGACAGCCTAGCTCCTTAGGCTGATGGCAACCAGGCCTGGGCATCCTTTTGGAGTGTCCAGGGGCTTGGTCAGGTTAAGTCTTGGAAGGTCTGCAGCTCTTTTGGGTGTACCTTACAGCCAAAAAATGAGAGGCCAGGGAAGAGGCCTTTCCCTCTTGGACAAGGAGAGGATCAGCCGGGAGGAATGGAGGGCGGCAGGGTTGCTGACGCCTGGGCTTAGAGAACAGCTGTTATATCCTACCCCATATACCCAGGGATGACCACAGCAGGTACCTTGGGAAGTCCAACGAACCCGAACTCCTGGGGCAACAATGAGAGGTTGGTAAGGCAGATCTCCGTCCTGATACCCTCATAGATGGTGCAGTAGCCAAAGTTTATCTCTGAGGGGTTGATTTCCAAGTCTGAGGTGGTGACGATGGCTTGCACAGTGAACCTCACTGGCTTGATCTGTGGTTCAGAAGGCAAAGTATGTTCCCAGCCACTGGGAGATTTATGCAAAAGCTCCCAGATAATAAAGTCTGCCCTGTTGCATTGTGGCCAACAGCATTCTATTTCCAGAACATGACTTCCTCAAGCAGCCCAGTCCTCAGTGTTCCCCGATGAATGAGCATCTGGGCCAGAGATCCACAATGGAGGCAGGCAGGCAGCAGTGTAAAGGGTCAGTGTGGCAGTAAGTGAGTGGGACTGACCATGTGTGCACGAGTTGTTTGTTAGCACACACATATGTGGAGTCCTGTTGATGAGAGCATAACAGGTGTTTCTGTGTGTGTGTGTGTGTGTGTGTGTGTGTGTGTGTGTGTGTGTGTGTAGTACATTCACGTGTGCATTCCCATTCAATTACGCAGGCATGTTTCTTGTGTGCATATGTGAGTTAAGTATTTGAATCAGCATGCTTGGACCAGAATAAGAGGGACCTTTTACTGGCCCACATGTGCCTCCTTTGTTTCATACTATGTAGGGGTTGTGTGGATAGATGGCAAAGTTGCCTGTCAGGCCACTGGGCATCATTAGTTGGGAAATGAGGATAGATTCTGAAATTGGGGTTGTGTGTGCATAGGTATTGTTACTAGGAGTACAGGGTTTGGCCTCCCACAGCAGCCACCTGGTCCCTGGAGACAGTTCCAGAAAATGTCCTGTACAGACCTGGTCAGCTACCCGGATGGTCATCGGAGCCTCCAGAACTCGACTGGCCGGGTCAAAATACTTCCTTGCATCTTCTGGGAGGGATTGTCTGCAAGAAGTAGGATTCACTTGAATATACTTTTCCTCTTTATATTTTGTACAATAAAACTTGTAAAATGGAAGGGCAAGGGTGAATAAGAACATATATACATCATATGTAGGTAAAATGACGTATGTATGAATTGACATAAGGAAATCCATTCCTTTATATACTAACTTTAAAAATGAAATGTCTTGTGCTCGCTTCGGCAGCACATATACTAAAATTGGAACGATACAGAGAAGATTAGCATGGCCCCTGCGCAAGGATGACACGCAAATTCGTGAAGCGTTCCATATTTTTCAAGGCCCATACTTAAACATAGTAAAAGCAATATACAGGAAACCAGTAGCCAACATCAAACTAAATGGAGAGAAACTTGAAGCAATCCCACTAAAATCAGGGACTAGACAAGGCTGCCCACTCTCTCCCTACCTATTCAATATTGTACTTGAAGTTCTAGCCAGAGCAATTAGGCAACAAGAGGAGATCAAAGGGATACGAATTGGAAAGGAAGAAGTCAAATTATCACTATTTGCTGATGATATGATAGTATACTTAAGTGACCCCAAAAATTCCACCAGAGAGCTCCTAAACCTGATAAACAACTTCAGCAAAGTAGCTGGATATAAAATTAACTCAAGCAAATCAGAGGCCTTCCTCTACACAAAGGATAAACAGGCAGAGAAAGAAATTAGGGAAACAACACCCTTCACAATAGCTACAAATAATATAAAATACCTCGGTGTAACTCTAACTAAGCAAGTAAAAGATCTGTTTGACAAGAACTTCAAGTCTCTGAAGAAGGAAATCGAAGAAGATCTCAGAAGATGGAAAGATCTCCCATGCTCATGGATTGGCAGGATTAATATAGTAAAAATGGCCATCTTACCGAAGGCAATCTACAGATTCAATGCAATCCCCATCAAAATTCCAACTCAATTCTTCACAGACTTAGAAAGAGCAATCTGCAAATTCATCTGGAATAACAAAAGACCCAGGATAGCCAAAACTATTCTCAACAATAAAGGAACCTCTGGTGGAATCACAATCCCGGACCTTAAGCTGTACTACAGAGCAATCGTGATAAAAACTGCATGGTATTGGTACAGTGACAGGCAGGTAGATCAATGGAACAGAATTGAAGACCCAGAAATGAACCCATA
>JADRCD010234559.1:0-32474 GCA_019843815.1 Montemys delectorum
TTGGCCTTTAGAAGTGTTTTATTTCCACCTCAGGAGAATGAAAGCCAGGGAAAGTGTCACGGAGCACTCGGAATGTCACTTGTCCTTGGAACTGGTCTCTCAGAGCACCGTCAGGGTGGTGCAGGGTGGGACAGGCAAGAGAACAGTTCTCCCCAACCTTAGCTCATTCTTGATTCAGTTGACATTTAATTTTCCTTGTGTTTTTAGTTTTTCAGGCTAAAGCTCTCAGTCACATAATGAGATTTCTCTTCTGTTGCTGTAGGAATGTGCTATATTTTTGTGTGCAAGTAGGCCAGTATCTAGCTAAAGGGACAAGCTCTGTAGAAAGGTTCCGACCCTGCTTAGCCCCCAGCAGTGAACACAGATGCCACACAACGGCTACATTCATTCACTTACCGTACCCAGGAGACTAGTTACCGTAGGGAATCTCATAGCCCAAGTGACAAAGATGGCTCTTCAGAAATGAATGGACTCATTATAGTTGATGGCTAACCCATTTTCCTTCCATGTGGCATGTTGGATCAGCTCTGAGAGAGACCGAACTCTACAGGTGGAACTGGAAGGGGCCCAGGTGTTAAGAAGTCGACTAGAAGAAGTTCTTGGAAGAAGCCTGGAGCGCTTAAGCCGGCTGGAGACCCTGGCCGCCATTGGAGGTGGGGAACTGGAAAGTGTGCGAGCTCGTCACAAGCATGCCTTCTGAGCACTGGCGGGTCACACTGCAACCCAGGATGGAAACCCTGGTTATACTAACCAGAGAGAGTTGTGTCTGACTTGACAGAGCACGCGTGACTTACTAATGGTACCAATAGGACTGCTGTCAGTAGCGGCAAAGGGAAGCAGCTGTGGTCTTCCTTACTCCCTGCACAGAGCTGGTTCTTAGTTAAAGAAGGTCATGAAGCATACTGCGCATCTTAAATCATTCCATTTTAATTTCCCATTCACACTGCTCTTCTCCCTGGCCTGTCCTCACTCCTTTATCCCTTCCATGGGCCAATAAAGTTTATTCCCCCATCTTACCACCCACGCCACATGTCCCACGTCACGTCATCAAATGCATGTTTGTGTATTATTTTTGCCATCCAACCAAACCCTGCTCTTTGGAAGCAATTTTTAATCAAATAAAGTAATCAAGTATCAGTTTTAGGTTTAGAGAGAGAGAGGTTGAGAGTCCATGAGAGTGACTTTGGGGAGGGGTCTAAAACCCTACTAAGGATAATCAGAACTAGACAAGAGGCCGTGAGCCCAGCTCAGGAACAGAGACCAGAAGTGTTCCTAGTAAAGTTTGGCCTCGAAGGCTGCTTCAGAGTTGCCTGTCGAGGCACAGATGAAATCAGTGGACAGCACGCTCTAGTCCATAAAAGCCTATGCAGCTCCTGTTCTTCACTGGCCTAGGGTTTCTTCAAGCCACAGGCATGGCCTTTAGTCAGAGCATGACTTTAAAAAACAGTTTCCCAAACCAGAATCCTCTAGATAAAAAGATCATCTTCTATGTGATATTTCCCGCCCTCCTTTTTTTTTTTAATTTTGGTTTTGGTTTTTGGTATTTTATTTGTTTGTTTGAGATAAGATCTCACTGTGGCTAGCCTGGAACGGACTGTGTAGACCAGACTGGCTTTGAACTCATAGAGATGAGCCTGCTTCTACTTTCTGGGTGCTGGGATTAGAGGTGTGGCTGCTATGCCTGCCTGTCAGCATCCCCCCTAAAGAGCAATATTTTCCAGTATCCCAAGATCAGAGAAAGTATAATTTCTGGATGCTCATTAGGAGGGGAGCCAGGTGGCATCCTTTATTGACCTCTGCTTTGGTGGGAGTATTTCTTCATAGTGGAGTAAGAAGTCGATGTGAGATGCTGCCATGTTCAGGTCACTCAGAAGGAGTGAGTGACCTGAGTGCCTCAGAGGTCCATGCGTAGGTTTTACTCACCATCTCTGCTTTCTTGGGACAACATGACAGGTAGAGAAATGGTAGATAGTTCATTTCTAGCATCTTAAATGTCAAGAATATGAAAGTAACAGGTTACTTGCAAGGGGCTGCACCAGAACCCTTCCTACTGCTGAAGGGTATGAGGTGGCATCATTCAGGCTTTTCAGCACCCTGAGAAAGACTGAGTCCCCTTCCTAAGCTAGACTGAGCTTTCCCTTTTCCTTTTTTTTTTTTTTGACATGGCACATTACATCCATGTGTTGACATGGCATGAGTTACGTTCTAAATTCTACTTAAGATCCTGTAACCTCAGCTGTGTCTTTAGCAGATGAGTATTGGTCAGTCTGAAGTGGACAGGTAGGAAATATTCTACCAGAGAAGCACTTCAAATCATCTGATGAAGTAGTTCACAAAGATTGATAGCCATGGCCTCCCTTATTATGGATGTGCTACTACAGTTTTAACAGCCTTTGGGGGGGGGAGGAATTATTTAATATTAATAGAGGACATATAAGCAGAACCATCCAGTGCTCTTAGTCCCCCATTCTAAGATACTCTAAGGCCTGCCTGAACAAACCCTTATGTAGCTAACAAGGAAGACCATAATAGAGTTGAGCTATAGACCTGTCAAACAAGTAAAGACCAGCCTGTAAGTCATTACAAGGCAATTAGGAAATGTGTTTACTCAACTTTACCAATAGACAATGAAGTTCTGCAAAGCTGCTATTAAGTTTCAACTGTAGGTAACTCTAGGGTTCTAACGGTTCACAGTGATTATAATAATGAAGGTTAATAATTAGTGCATCTGCCAACCTCTGACAAGAGTAGGTTGATAGACAAGTAAATTAAGAGTTAGTTATTGATTCTATAAATGTGACTATAAAATCTGGTACTGACTTTCTAGTCCTGATGCTAGAGTGAGGCTGGAGACCTTGCTGGCTGGAGGGAACGTGCTGGGCCCACAAGCTTGTGCAATAATTTGACTCCTAGCTACCGAACACAATTCTGATGAATTGTACTGTGTGAGCCCCAGGTGGATGGTACTATGATTTACACGTCATTCATCATATAATTGGATTTAGCATGCTATAATCTTCATTTCTCTGTAGGGGTGTGGACTATGTTAGCTGAATTTGTCTGCCTTTGTTTGGATATTTTTAAATATTACAATAAACTTAGATTTAAAGCATCAAGTTCTTATAGAAGTTTGTGTTGCAATAAGAAATTTCTTGAAAGAATAATGAAGTAGATTTTCTCTTAGCCTTTGTTTAATTAGAACTATAGAACTTAAATTAAGAAAAATCTATTCTTGCTAGATTTTATTTGTCTCATATTTCCTTATAAACAGTGGGAAATATCTGCAGAGTAATGGTTGTAAGGAGTCAAGTAGGTGAGTCTAGTTTGTAGAACTACTGGGTTGAAAATGGCTTATAAGAAGATTCATTAAGGAATAAAATGTAAGTCCTTTTGACATGCTTTCTCTAAACTTTCTCCTTTTGTTGCTGTGTATCCGATTTTGGGGGATTGAACCCAGAACTTTGTGCATGCTAGGCAAGTGCTGTACCACTGAGCTTAAATCCTCTACTGCAGGTTTAAATTATATTGTTGAAATACAATTGTTGGTAGGCTTCTAGTATTCAACATCTTTCTGACACCCCATTTTTAGCAGCTTAGCCAACTTATAACCTCTGGAAAAGAGCAGGTCTACTTTAATATGTCCTCCTCCGCTCTGGCATGTTGCATGCTTGCTTTTCATTCCCCCCCCCCCTCTGCCTCATCTGCCTCCATACCACATCCCTTTGCTCAGGTACAGACAGCAGCAACCTTTTAGGGCTGCTCATCATAGGGAAAGCGCATCTTCCTCGTTCGTAGTTTAAAACATTTTCAGCTATATGATCTGCAGAAGGAAACCTCTTTAAGGATAAAAGAAACCAAAAGCCATGTAGGATCCCACCTTCAGAAAGAGTCTCCTTAGAAGGGTTTTAGTGGATTGAATTTGCAGTTTACACATACATGGCTTCTGAGAAGGAGATGCATAATGTCACACCACTGTGTCTGTGCTCCTTGTTCAGTATACAGGCAGTTAGAGCTGGGATCAGAGCATGAAAATAGTTCAAGAAAATTAATTCAGCTCTCTCCCTTCTAATCTACACACTAAATTAGAGTCTCATGGTCAAGAAGAGAAGCATCAGGTCACACTGCATTGATACCTTCTTCCTCCTCAGAAGTAGCATTTGATTGACTATGAAGCACCTGACTATTAAGCCAAGTTTGTTATCTCAAGCTGTTAACAGCAAAACTCTGATCCCCTTGCTCAGACATTCCTTTGAATGCTGCAGTTCTAAAAACTAGACCTATGTACTCAGAAAACTCCTGTGAGAGTTTTCTAGTTTCATGGTCTTCTTATAGGAGTCACAAAATCCTCATATTCAGAACTCCCCCAAACCCTCAGCTGTCTATTCAGCAAGGGTCTTGGTTGTATTTAGCAGGTTCACTGTCAGTGGCCTGACAGCAAGCGGGGACAGACTTTCTATGACCCTGGGAAAGCCACGTAGTAACTCCAGTGCTGTCACACAACACGTGGAGTTAGTGTTCCTGTTTAGAGATGCCAGTATGCATTTCCTCATTTCTCTTCAGTTGAAACTCAGCAAACTTTTGTTCTTCCTTTGGTAGTCTCGGCCCATTTATACTCGAGAGAAAAGAAAGCATGTGGAAATGTCAAATCCATCTATAGCAATCCAGTAACAGAAACCAAAGATGCATGAGTAGGTTGAACATGGCAATGGCTTCTCTAGGGTAAGAGTTTCCGATCTCAGGACATTTTGGCTTATGGACTGAAGTCACTCTATTGCCATTTACAACAATGGTTTAGTTAAAGCATTTCATTATAATTAGAAAACAAACACATGACCTGCATACCCCCTGAGCACTGATAGAAGGTAAGTCCTCAGTCTTCTTCTCTATAATCACACAAGCCAGGGTGAGTTTTCCAAATAAAACTTAGCATTGGAATGTACCGGCGGCGGCGGCAGGGAGGGGGAAACAGAAGGGAAGTCAAAAACTACACAGCCGAAGTCCTACCAGATTTTAGGTAAAAATAATTCAACTCAGCAAGTGATACACTTGGTTTTTCCTTTCTCATTGTTTAAAATCAAAGTCCAGAAATTAAAGTCTTTATTATACACCCCTCCTTATGCTAACGCTGGAAAAATAAAAAGAATGTCCAACAGTATGGCAAAATGTTTGCTCTAAGGTAGCCTGAGAAGTGGGAGTGTTAGACACATGAGCCCTGTTCCCTCGACCTTGGCAGAGCCAGGTAGACTTGCTGTTAGTGGCTAACAGTATACCTGCTTTGTGCCGCTGAGATTCCCTGCTCAACTAAGCTTTAGGAGCACGCGCATAGCCAGATGTGTTCTCTAGGCCGTGCCTTTCAATGTTTGAGGCATTACTTAACAATAAAAAAAGCAATGTTACTCGCTTATCAGGTGAGATTCTGAGGTGCTGTTGAGAAAGTAAGATTGACAGCTTCAAATGAAGAAGGATGTGACGTGTGATCAGGAGACTTGGCACTAAGTTATGTCCAGGACATTCCTCTAAGCTTACTTACTCAAATTCCATTCTTCAGGTAACTGTGCTAGTAAACTGTAAATAGCGGTGCTGTGGAGCCTGTGCTTTTTTATATGAGTGTCAGGATATCAGCTAATTTAGTTGAGACACACCAAAACTTGTTACTGATCTAGTAAAAGAGTCAAAGGCCATCAGAAGCTATTTGCTTTCATTCTTAAAGATTTGTGAGAAAAGATAGGGAAAGCTCTTATCTTTTTTTTTTTCTTTTCCTTTATAGGAGCCAGTCTGTTGATCATTGTACAAAAATTCCAAGTCAGAACCAGACCCCATGCATGCATGTCTGTTTAAGAGGAAACATGAATGTTCTCCTCTCAAGAAAGCGAGAAAAACAAACAAACAAAAAAACAGCATGACACTTTTCTGTAGCCGTGCAATGGGCTTGTTAAACCTTAAAAAAATCTGTTCTCACTCTCCTTGCTGAAGAGAAGTAGTAAATGCAGGCCAATTGGAGGGCCAGTTGCTGTAGTGGGTGGTGGCATCTCTTAATGTCCCTCCAAGAGCATGCTTCTTCCGTTTCTTGAAGAAGACACCACAAACGGAGAATTCCATGACAGGATAGTCACTTTATAGGGCAGAGACTATGGGCATGTCTTCTGATCAGAACGGCCCTCCTTTATACACATCGTGGGAGTTTAAGATAGGTAAGACATTGAATAAACAACCTGTTAGAAAAGTAGACATGAAAGTCCTATTGAGATTCTGTACCCTGGACAGTCATTTGATTATAATTTGCTTTCCAGTCATTTAACACAGCTTCTTAGTAATGCTCACAGTGGACAGCCCTCTTAGGAAATGTGCATTTGGAAGACAGAGTTCCATCATAAAGAGGCTTGGCTACTGGCAAGAGCTCTGCTGCTTACTTTCCAAGACCACCATCTGTCAAAAAGAAAAAGAAAAAAGAAAAAAAGAGTCTCAGCAGAAGCTAAAGAGAGCTGTAAAGAATCCTGACATCAATATAGTGCTGAAGGGGAGGGATGCAGGAGAAACCGTGGCTTTATAGAGAATTCTACCTTTGATTCTCAGGCAGTGTCATGATACTGAGCCAGCAAGACTTGGTTTGTGATGTAAAAATGTGAGTGTTCTGATAAAGAGCATCTGGCAGAGTGGGAACGAAAAGGTGGGCCAAGGAGCGCCATGCAGGCTCCTCAGGGAAAGAGTTGGCCTGCACACTTACACTGACTGTGAGCTTCAGCTCTTCAAATTCATTTTCAAAATATGTTACACATGACCCGGCCATGTTTGAAGTTACTGTGGGAAGGTACCACTCCTTGCCATTCCCTTATAAATAAGGGAAGTAACAATCGCAGAGTGAGATTTGGGGAGAATGCCTTGACCCTACACAGTTTTCACATGACTAAGAATTAGAAGGAAAATGCATACGTTTTCCTATGAAGCTTGGCAGCTTTTCGAAAGGGATCACACTGTATCCCTGACAGCCGGGGCTTCCCCACATCTATGAAGCAGCAATTCAGAAAGAAAGCCATGCAGGCAAAATCAGTAACGTCAGGGCTGCAACTGGGGCCTGCTGCCTAGGTTTAGTTGGGGTCTGTGGCCTCCAGCCTTGCTTACCCTCAACCCCTCAGTCCAAGGACCACTTCCGTTCACCAGCAATAGCAGAAGGGTACTGCGGAAGGGTAAGACCTAGTGATTACACAGCGTGCCAGCCCTGCTCTGAGCACACAGCATCAGCAAACCCTTTGAAGTCTGAAGTTGTTTGAAGTTCACAACAGCTGCCTGGAACAGATAGGAACTTCTAACCCTAATTAAAGTCACATAACTAGAGGCAAAAGCAGGTCCCAACAGATGGTCTGGCACATTCTTAATCACCATGCCATCTTCAATTTAAAAATACCACACGAGTGAGAGTTTCTGCCTCACTGATGAGAATACCTTGTGTCTGCAGACTGCTTAAACCGTCAGTAACATTGAAAGTGTCACCTTTTAGAGCCTGGGTTTATTTCTGTGTACTTTGTGAAATCATATAGCTGGTAGAACACAAATAAGTGCACATGAAGAGTGTGGCATCGCCTCCGTTCTGTGTGCTTCGGAGCCTAGGAATGCCTAAGCACATGGATAGTATCCACCGAGGGTTCGAAGACAAGAGTGATGGTATTTCAGTCACATAGATGCCCTGACATGTCAAGCTCCATCTCAGAGAAGCACGGTTATTGGAATGGGCAGGTCATTAGCTCTCAGAAAATCTCACAGTTTATCAAAAATGAGCAGATAGTCAGCTCTAAAAGTGTTGATCTCATCCACTTACCCTAAAATGTTAAACTATCCCAAGATAGTTAGGAAAGTAGTCTTCAGTTGCCTTGTAAAAAGTTTGGGAAAGGGATTCCTTTACAACACATTCTTCTCTCTCTTGGAAGTGTGTTGGGGGGTGAGGGCACGGTCCCACTGGCCTCAAATAAACTGTATAGCTCAGGAATACCTTCACCTCCTGGTGCTCCTGCTTCCACCTTTCAGGTACTGGGGTGACAAGTGTGTGCCATCAGGCCTGGTTTTGCATGATGGTGGGCATCAACCCAAGGCCTTCACTAGGCCAGGACTCTAACTCTGAGCCATGTGGTAGCCCGAAACTAATTTCATCCCTTAAAAAACTGAAATCATAACAGAAAGAGGGATGTCTAGTGATCACTTCTAGGTAGGACCTTGTGTGAGACCACAGACTCATTTTACTCTATTTTCTTTTGGTTTTTGGCTTTATTCTCAGACACACATTTTCAGCATTTTTAGTTTCAGCAAAGAGCAGAGTAACCATTAAGCTCCACTAAGGGAGAGAGAAACAAAATCCCTTGTAGTAAAGGGTTGGTGTAAGTGAGCATATTCTTCTCTTTTTAAGAAAAGATTTTATGTATATGAATACCCTATCTGCATATATACCTACATGCCAAAAAGAGGGCATCAGATCCCATTATAGATGGTTGTGAGCTACCATCTGGTTGCTGGAAATTGAACTCAGGACCTCTGAAAGAGCAGCCAGTGCTCTTAACCACACTGAGCCATCTCTCTAGCTCCAGGCACATTTTTCTTTTATCTGAATCTAATTTCCGATGAAGCCAGAAACAAGGCACCCTGTCCCGTCCTACTGGTTTAAAGAGGAGTAGTCAAAATATGGCTCAAGCAGCTGAAAGTTTCCCCACCTTCCTCCTGGAACCTAGTGCAGGATGACTTAGGGCTATGGACAGAGCAGTCAGCACAGCCCAGCAAGAGTGAATGCTGACCTCACAGAGCTGTCTTGCCTCTCAGAGTCATTTTCTAGCTCAAAAGGGAAACAATGAGCAAAATTGCTTTCCTGATCTGTCACTGAGTGGGAGAAATCCTTTTCTTTGCAGGGGGAGAAATGCCATGTCGACTATTAAACAGGGACAAATTTCTGAAAATAAGTATGATACAGATGTCATCAATGACTTGGCATTCAGGTTGTGGCAGGTTTCCGAAACAGCTCAGGGTTAGGGAAGATGTTCATTCACCTCTGCCTACCAGGACTCTGGGAGCTGGTTCTGCCGTTTAAGGGAGTAGTTGGAAAATTGTGCTGTATGCTGGCTATAGTGGGTCTCTAAAGATGCCTCCTGGTCAATGGCTTTACCAGATAGAATCCTGCTCTCCCGTGAGAGCATAGCAGAACTCACAGTGAAGCCTAGGGCCCTTAAGCTCTTAGAACAGCACACTTACCACCTACCTCTTAGTCCATTGATGAGATGAGCAAGCCATTACAAATGCACTTGCACAGATTAGCAGGCACTAAGAACTGGAAGGTAGATGTGAGATGCCCACTTTCTGCTTCGTATGCAGAAGTAGTTCTGGCTTTCCTGAGATAGGTAAGAAGTATGGCCGCTCTAGCCATGAATGGCATCCTTCATGTCCATGTTTCATCTTTGAGTATCTCAGCTCAGGGTGGAGTTCTTTGGTCATGGAAGAAGCAATCGGATTTGCTACTCTAAGAAATTCAGGCTTGCCATCCTGAGTCCAGACACTTGATTGGCTAGCCCACATCTTGCCAAAACCAGCTTTGTAACCTTAGACTAACCATAGAGTCTCTTTGAGCCTGGAGTCACTCAGTAGATACAAGAGGATTTTAAAAGGTTGGTTGTTGAGGTGAGACAGAACTAGATCTTAATGTTTCCTACCTTGGCAAACTCCATGAGATACAAAAGTATCACAATAGATCTTCTTTGATGTTCTGAGGGGGAAAAATAATCAATGTGGGTCACAGTTCTTAAGATAGAATTTCACCCATGATCTCTTATTATAATCAATTTTAAAAGGAGTAAATGCTACATGTTTGTACCATCTATACTGTAGCCATTAGCTACATGTAGCCATTTAAATATAGATTCCTGACCACAATCTTCTCTCTTAAGCAGTACAGATACAGAACAAGGCAATCCTCAGTGACGTTTGTCTTGCCCAGCACCAGCCTGAGCCTTTGCCCAGACCTCTAACTGCAGCTTCTTGTTCCTTGCAGCAGGATATAGGTACTTGTGCTCTGGGGTGACAGGCACATCACTGGTTGATCAAAGAATGAGTCTCTATAGGATTTGAGCAGAGCAGTGCAGAGAATTTTCCAGGCAAAGGATGTTAGTACTGAGAGAGAGAGTGTGAACACTCTGGAGGAGGGGTGGTTAGAGGAAGGAATTAGAAAGCCCCCAGGTCACCTCAAGCCTCACCTCCTGATCTGGACCTCTGTGAGACACAGAACCCCAGAGGTGACTTCCTCAGAGATGCCGTCATCTATACACACACACACATACACACACACACACACACACACACACACACACACACACACACACACACCATCCCAACAGTGGAGGCATGTGAGAGGAGAGAGGCTGCTCCCATCTCAGGAAACAAGGGTCCTACTCAGCAGTCAGTGATGGGAGAAAGGTTAGTAATGTCTGTCCATGTTAAGAGAGTATTACTCTGGAAGCAGAGTGGAGAAGAGTTCATTGAAGTAGGGGAGAGGAACAGCTACTCTAAAGGTTTCCAAAGTACAGCTGGATAGTCAAAGTGAGTTTGTTCTGAGGTTTGGTCTTAGTATTAGAAAGAAGGTAACGTTGACATGGGAGAAGGCTTGGTTCTGTCTTCCCTTCCACCGAAGGACCAAGAGTTCGAAGAGCGGAAGAAATCAGAGGTGGCTGGCGACGCACGTAACCGTACCTGCCGTCCGGGAGCCATCTGTGAAGGAGTCACCTTTCTCTTCTGGACTTTCTTCCAGGTGCCACTGCAGGCGATGAGACTGAAGATACAAGCACGGAGTTCACAGACAGCATTGAGGAGGAGGCTGCGCACAACAGCCACCAACAAGTAAGTCGGTGTCAGGTGTGAGGGGTTCTAGGATGGGGCTCTGATTCTCACCTTCAGCCTCTGAGCACTGGGGGCGAGAGGACATCTTTTATGTAACCCACTCCCTGCTCTGCTCCCTGTTCTCCCTCGCTCTTTCTCTGTTCAGTCTATTTGTTTTTACTACCCCTGTTTCTTATTTCTGCTTCTTATCCCTCCCTACCCACGGCTGTCCCTGTTTACCGTCTGTAGCTTTAACTGTAGGAAGAATTTTTACTCACAAGACAATGGATACTTCCCCTCTTTGGCTCTTATGAGTGAAAGACGAAAGAGAAGACGGGGAGCCATTGAAGGGCTCTGGGGAACAGCAAGGCCTCGAGCCTGCCTACCAGAGAGTGCTGGTTGAGAAACTCCCAGAGGATTGGAATGCCTCCGTGGCAGGGATCTTTCTCGGTGAAATAGAAGAGAGCTTTGCTCTGCATTCTGACAGGCTACCCAATAGCCAGCCCTGCCAAGCCTCAGGATTTGGCACTGGCCCACCCTCAGAGAAAGTGTAAGGTCTCAAGGCCAAGACTGAAGGTCCCAGACCTCAGAGCGTAAGTAACCTTTAGTGGTCATTGGAACCGAGTGTCTCTCCCTTGCCTGGTGACAATTCATCTAAATGCCGGTGGCTCTTAAGTTGTTGCAGCAGAGGACCATTGCTAGAAAGAAGCTGGACTTTCCTAATGCTATCTTCCTTGGGGCTACTAGAAATACTTGTAGGGGAAATGAGGCTTGTGGGTCTGCATGTACATTTTCTGTGTGAGAAAAAAACCGGAGACATCCATTCAACTGACAAGAAGAGGCCAAGTGCACACAGACCCTAACTGAATAGGATCTGGCATCGTTTGGGTCTCCTGAGGACCCAAGTTCGTCTGGGACACCAGACATCATCACAAGTTTCTTTACTTTCTATCAAGATCTCCTTTCTGTCGCTGTAGCCATGACAAACCTTTACTCCTCACGCCAACGTTTTTGCATTAGCTGCTCTTTTGGGTTTGTTTCCTCTGAGTTCTCCTCGTGGACTAATATGCTGCAGTTTTAATTACATATACCACTGCCTGGGTGCACAGATGGCTCTGCCTCTCCCTCCCCGATTTCATCAAGGACCTTTGGGTGAGAGAATTTGCAGGACGGACAGAAGTCTACTCTAAAACAGATTGGGATGTTGGCCCGACACAATGGTTCTAACAGCTGTAGGGCAGGAACAGTGTCAGATTAAATAAACAGAAGACACTGCCATCAGATTCCAACTGCTGTGCTCTAACTATTCCTGCTGCTGCAAGTCTTGCAGGCAAACTGATGTGAAGCCATTTCTTCCCCAGTCTTCTTTCCTGTAGCCTTACACCAAGATGACTGGACTGTACTTTGAGAAGGTCAGAACCTTCTACAGCCACCCAGGAGTAGATGTTTACTCTGGCATATGACAGTGCTTGTCTTGGCACTTGGCACAGGAAGTGCTCACTATAATTGTAAGTTAGCAAACCTTCAGGTCAGGGCTTTATCCTTAATAGACAAACAAGTATGCCCTCTGGACGAGGAATCTTTGGGGTGAGCACCATTTTCTTCCTATCACCTTTTCTTGAAAACTGATTTGCAGCTTTGCGTAGGAAGAGCCTGGTATGTGACATTGTATACGAAGCTGCGTGTGAGTTCGGTTCATCTTGTGTGGGGTTTGAGTTGTGACTCTCCTGTTACCAATGAAATAAAGCTTGCTTTGCTGTAACTACTGTGTGTCCAGATTCTAAAGGTTTGTTTGCTTGCTTTCGGTGAAATGGCCCTTTTAAGATTAGAGTCTGAACTCTTTCTTATTGTATCCTTGGGAGATGAACTTTATTGTTGGTTCCACGCTTCCTCTTAACTTAGCTCTACACACTTTCCCTAACAGACACAGTTGGCTTTGTGCTCCTGAACAAGAATCAAAGAAAGTCAAGTTTGTTTCCTCATTTCTAGGAAGTCAATTACCTCAGAAAGCCTGGCCACGAGAGTCATCTTCCCAAGATATATTGCTCACAAAATTACAGCCTCAAAAAGATGTGAAGTCTGTAATAAGTGCCTAGGAGAGGCCGCAAAGGACACTGGAGAGCAGCCAGCCGTGGCTGTTCATTTGGACATTTGCAATGCATAAGAAAGCTTATCAGTAGCCAAGTCCACATGCAAAGAGGGCGGGGAACTAAACCTGACCTTTTCTTTCAGAAAAGCTATTTAAAATAGTAATATTCTATCATCAAATCATAATTAAATGCACGGAGTACAACGTGACGGTATATACACATACATAGTGAAATAATTAAGCCAAGTTAATCAATACAACTCTACCTCATCTAGTTTTAGTTTTTTAATGATGGGGTATTTGAAATTTACTTTGTTATCTTTATATTTAATGCTAACTATGGTTATCATGTTGAAAAATTGATGTCAAAGCCCATTCCTTCTGTCTGGGTGAAGCCTTGTGACTTTTCAAGTCCCCACTGTATCCTCTTCTGCACATGTTGTAGAGGACTATAATTTAAAATTGGACCCAGAGGAGTCACACCAGTACCACACACACTGAGTTTTATTTGAGGGAAATAAGACTCTGACCACCACCAACCATCCTTCGTTATACTTCAGTTGGCTCCGCTGTGTTAGATCCCACAATTAAGGACGGGGGGTGGGGGTGGGGTGGGGTGGGGGGGTGGAATTTGTTTTCTGTAAGCAGCTTTATTTCACATAGCCTAAGTTTGTGGGTTGCCCTGGTGCTGTTTGTATTCTGATGTTAATTCTGCTTCCTCAAGAGGGGCGGCCCATGACAGGTGATTTCATGTGAACCTTCTCCCCATTCTAACTGGTCAAATAAAGGTCAGAGCTTGCGACTGGGCAGTGGAAGGGAAAGGTGGAACCAGAGGTCTTAGAGGAGGGAGGAGGAGTGAGAACAGAAGAAGAGGAGGTGGAAGCCAATATGGAGCAGAACCACATGGACTGGAGAAGTTGCAAGTAGCAAGGGAAGCTGCAAGTCTCATAGCTGGGGCATACGTTAGTAGAATGGTAGATCTGCCCAATCTAGGCATGTAGCTTATGAATATAATAACTGGGTTGGGCTGTGTGTTTTTTATTTGGGGTTAGAAATTACCGCAGGGTTGTGTGTTTTCTGTGTGGGCTTATTGGGGTAAGAAATTAGCGCAACAGCCTCATGTTCTCCAGATTTAAACAAGCAGGATAGCCCCTCTTTTTCAGATTAATTTTTCTTTGCTCATGCATTCACAGACACCCAGGTTGCTCCATGTTGTAGCATCTGTGAACAGTGTTGGAGAGAGCATGTTCATAGCAAGTCACATGCTGACTCAGCTCCTTTGGGAGTATACCCACACGTAGAGATCCTGGGGTGTGTGGTGTGTGTGTGTGTGTGTGTGTGTGTGTGTGTGGTTCTGAGGAAAGAGCCCAGAACCTCCTACAAATTGTCTTTCTTAAAATGCATACATCAACATTCTGACACTCTGATACACATGAGGTAGGTGATCACTCCTTGGAGTTGTACTTTTTCTTTTCTTAACAATGACCAACACTGATTTGAGAAATGATGGTTTCCTAATATCTTTAATATTTCCTGAAAATTGACCTTCTCTGTGAGAAATGTGAAGTGAGAAGGTGAAAGCCAAGCAGCTCCATTCAAGCAAAAACACAAATCTGAAGTAGGTCTAGGAAACATTTAAAAGGTTAAATTCCAGAGAAGCGATGCCACAAGGGAGTTAGGTGATATGAAAAACTGCTAATAGGATTATGATTTAAAATTGGACCCAGAGGAGTCACACTCGTATCATACACACTGAGTTTTATTTGAGGAAAAGAATGGTAATATTTGCTTCTCATAGGTGGTAAAAGCTAATAAAGAGTCTAGATCCCAATTCACTTTTCATATATTTATATTTAAATTATAAAGTTAGTAAAACAAACAAACAAAAATTTTTCTTTCAGAGCTGTGAAAACTCAAACTAGGCTGGACAGTGACTGGATCTCATCAGATGCATTCAGCCAGTGGTCTCATATGCCCCAGAATAGCTGTGAATGCAGCCCTGCTAATGTGTAGATTATAATATGTCATATTGCCATATCATAATGTTGGACACCTCTGGGTCTATTTATTTTAATAGAGAAATTATTTTAAAATGAGAAATCATTCCAGATGAGCTTTAAGGTTCATCTGGCATCCATATTTTATGAGCCAAAATGTTTTCTTTTGAAAGAAAACAGGCATGCTGAAATCAATAAAATATACACACAGGAAGGTATTTTATTAATGGATAGTCCTCATTAAAGCTGGATACTACTTTTAAGCATCAGGTTAGGAAAAGAGTGATTATTTTGTCCCTGTTCAAGTCTAATGGTGATTTTTGTTATGTTCATTGCAAATAGTTTATATAGAGTGGTAAAATTACAAAGTTTACTTATTTATTTTTGCCTACCTATTCATTATTTTGGGGGTCTTTGAAATGGCCTTACTATGTAGCCCATGCTAGCCTGGCTTCCAGTCCTCCTGCTTCAGCCTCCCAAGTGCTGTCATGTCAGGCATGGGCCACCACTCTCGGCACATCACAAAGTTAAGTGAAGGCTGTAGTAATAATCCTTCAAAAGTGTCCTGCCCAATACCTAACCCCATTCTCTTTTTTATAAATACTGGGTGGTACATGTAGAGATGGCACCAGCTGACGACACTTGGCAGCAGTCTTAGAGAGGGAGATTGTCTGTAGTCTGATCACAACTGGACTCAGGAAGCCCAGATAGGACTGAATGTCTATGACTCTCCTCTACACGGCTGCATATCACTTGACAATTTTAATTGTGGCGGTACTAGATAGCATTACATGTATGCTATGTATGATTGCTACCAGAAGCCTGCAGCATAAGTATGACTTAGCAAATGTCAACGGCTCTGGGACCACGCAAGCTGCTCTATCAATCACTGACCCATACACCTCACTCTGGGCCCTATTTTGTTCAATATGTTAGTGACCTAAATGAATTAATTATATGAATCATCTTTAGTCAGGTGACCACTACATGGTTTGTAGAGATGCACATTAACTATTTTAATGGTTTTGTAATTGGGATATGAGTCTGTATAACCAGAATAAATTTATAAGTGACAAACATGACTCACAATATTAACAGAGATAAAAGAAAACAGGAATTACTGTGGGGGCAGTAGAGCGAAGGAGTTGAAATTGGCCTGAAATTGAGTATAACTTCCAAATAGTGTCACTGAGAGGAAAGAGAAGCCAGAGTGACTGGGAAGTATGGGAAGTACTGTTGAGATTTGTGCTGTGGCACCTGCTTGTAAACCTAGCACTTGGAAGGATGAGCCAGGAGAGTCAAAAGTTCAAGGACAGCCTGGGGGTACCAGTGAGATTCAGACCAATATGAGCTATCAGGCAAAATAATAATAATAATAATAATAATAATAATAATAATAATAATAATGAGGAGGGTGGGAGGAGGAAATCCTTACATTAAAATAGTCATACACTATGTAGGTTATCACACCCACATTTGGAGTTGTATTAATACCCTTTTTAAAATGTAGGAATCAGCTAGAGATAAGTCCCACATGTATGACAATAAAGTCTAAATATTCACAACTTCCCACATGGGGAAAATTTAAGGTCAGTTTTAAATGGAACATTTCGGAATGATATCAAGAGAATCCTTAAGAAGAAAGGCATTGTGAAATTTTCCACTTTGTTTTCTTCTCTCGTGCTTAGAGTTATAGAGAAAATTAAGCTGACTGCATTGGCACAAGGGTAATAGAAAAGGAAAACTGGGTACTCAGTAGGGTGGCTTCCCTCAACCCCTCAGTGTGATTCTCCTGCTGTTGGTAGAATTGGCTTGGCTTTGCCCTGCCAGTAGCCCCATGATCTTAATTCTGGGACCAGTTGCTGGCTGCCTCCTTAGAGCACCGAGTCTCCATCTCCTCTTGGGAGTCTGAGTTGCAGGCAGGGGCTTAGCCATTGAGCCTTGGCATCTTGGGCCATGATCTTCACAGTCAAGGCACCTGTGCTCTAGGGTCAGTAAAGCACCATGATGTAGAGACAGACTATCAGGGGACTCCGCCCTCTATGAAGAGAAGCATTACAGTATTGATATCTGCTAGGCCAAATTAACCCTCATTTGTTTGCATTCAGGGTGTATGTGTGTGCATTTGTGCATCTAACCATTTCTGGATTCTCTTCTTAGTCCAATAACAAGTCCTTCCTACTCGTTACTTGTATCCTTGCTTCCCAGGCCAATTCCAGGGTCCTTATGACTACCTTAAACAGGAGGCCATTCAGTTTTGTCTTTTGTTTCCATTAGGAACTGCCCTTGCTTGTGTTCTTCGCTGAACTCCAATGGCCTAACTTCTTTAAACCCTAATTCTCTTTCAGCTCATCAAGGTGGCTTTGGAGAAAAGCCTGGCAACCATGGAGACCCAGAACATATGCCTTCAGCCCCCTTCCCCAGTAGGAGAAGACAGTAACAGGTGTCTTCAGGAGGAAATGCTCCACCTGAGGGCTGAAATCCACCAGCACTTAGAGGAGAAGAGAAAAGCTGAGTCGGAACTCAAGGACCTAAAGGCTCAAATTGAGGAAGCAGGATTCTCCTCTGTGTCCCACATCAGGTATGTCCCAACTTTCCCCAGACCATGAGCTACCACAGCCAAGAACTTGCCTCTCTGTCCCCCAAGGCATTGGTGCTACACCAGGGTCATCCACATCACAGGATCCATGCCTTCATGCTTCCATATACCCTTTAGAGAAAGTTAATAGTATTAGGTAGTGTTAGATAGTAGCTTTTGTTACTAAAGCAATCTGGACTTAATTCAGTATAGTAATGTTCACTATTTACTGTCCAGATGTATATGAATAGACATAATCTACCTCAGTTGTATGGGTGCAGCCTTCTGGATCAGAACCCATAATCATCTAATCAGGAAGCTTTGCTGTTGTATATAGAACCAGAAGAGCCTGTGAGGAGGTATAAGGGTCTGAAAATCACTGAAGGAAGACCCCAGACTTAGATAGTATGCAAAGACAAAGAGCGTTTATTCTGCAGATACATCTAGCATGCAAAGGTTACCATTGTTCAGAATGGCAACAGGAGACAAAAGCCATTCAAGTCCCTTTTATAACAGAACTGCTTAATTGCTTCTGAGATAACAATAGACTTCTAAAACTTAGGGCATATTCCAAGGTGGTTACAAAAACCATTAACCAAAGGTCATAAAGAAGATATACACCACAGGATCCCAGGTGCAAAAACAGGAGATAAAATAATTGATTGGGTTTATCTAAACAAAACTTCAAGGATGGATTAGTTACAGTCTTAAACTTTCCATGATCCTGTGAGCTAGTGACAAATGGTGAAAGTTAAGCCAGATAATTACTCCTAGTGTATATGTGTGTAGGCAGTCTCTGTTATAACCTTTTTCAATTTACAACCTGAATTTATGTGCAAACTTGTAGTGATATTTTTACCATGTGAACATAAGCTCTCGGAGTTGTACAAGTACTGAGAACAAAGGGCAGAGATAAGTCCCCCTCCTCTCTGCTCCCCATGCCTTCAGCTTAGAGCCTTGCAGTTCCCATTGAGACAGGACAAAGGGGGCTTTCCCTACTCTCCAGTTGTGTCACTTTGAGGCACTAAATGGACACTGCAACTTTTAGCTTTAAAGCGTCTCAGACAGGCAGATCAGCTGCAAAAGCCAAGTCAGAAATTCTACTAGAGAAATTCTAAAAGAGCTGTGTTTGCTCTCCAAGCAGTTCTCTCTGGGTCGCTCTTTCTTGCAAAGAAAGACCAAAGCCCAGTCTTTCATTTACATATCAATTCAGTCATTTGCTTCAGGTTCCCTTATGAATATCCCATAAATCAGCACTTATGACTTTAGACACTTGGTTCTTAGAAGAAGACAGCAAGTACATTTTTTTAATGGCAAATGAATTCAGAGATCTGCCTGCCTTTGTAAGCACAGACAATAACTGGATGGGATGTTGTTCTGAGATCACCATTCCCACCATGGCTGGGCATAAGCTTGCTCTCTCCCTTGATAACCTTGAACTCAGGAATCTGCCTGTCTTTGTAAGCACAAACAATAAACTTAGCTGGGTGGGATGTTGCCCTGCATTCCCCACTCCTCAAATTTCTTTATCTCCTTCCTTAATATCTTTCTGACAAGCTGGCTCTTAGTACAGCTACCTTTGTTCTTTTAGGTCCATGAATCCTCTCATATAATTCATGTTGCATCCTTATATTTTGCATAGTTGAGAAATTCTACATTCTTGAACTCATGTTTTCAGTTCTTTCTCCCAGCCTTAAGGGCTATCCTGAAGTGAAGGTCGCAGCATTTACCATTTTGCTAAGGACAGTAGACACACCCTTGCCTCCTAGGACTCATGCTGCTTCTAATTATCAAGGAGTCATTAATCTTAGAGAGAGAACATCTCCTGAAGGAGGAACATGAAGTAGATTATATACATTTGTACTGGCTGGTTTTGTGTGTCAACTTGACACAGGCTGGAGTTATCACAGAGAAGGGAGTTTCAGTTGGGGAAGTGCCTCCATGAGATCCAGCTGTGTGGCATTTTCTCAATTAGTGATCAAGGGGGTAGGGCCCCTTGTGGGTGGTGCCATTCCTGGGCCGGAAGTCTTGGGTTTATAAGAGAGCAGACTGAGCAAGTCAGGGGAAGCAAGCCAGCAAAGAACATCTCTCCATGGCCTCTGCGTCAGCTCCTGCTTCCTGACCTGCTTGAGTTCCAGTCCTGACTTCCTCTGGTGATCAATAGCCATGTAGAAGTAAGCTGAATAAACCCTTTCCTCCCCAACTTGCTTCTTGGTCATGATGTTTGTGCAGGAATAGAAACCCTGACTAAGACAACATTATTATACAAACAAGCTTCACACCTAGCAACTTCTCTCTCTCTCTCTCTCTCTCTCTCTCTCTCTCTCTCTCTGTGTGTGTGTGTGTGTGTGTGTGTGTGTGTGTGTATTCTAGCTTAGCATTCTCAGTTTAATCGGTTTTATTACTTCAGTAAATACAGATGTTTCATGTAGCAGGCATATGTGGTGGACCCAGCAGCACAGGATGAATTGGAAAAAATATAATATCTACCCTCTGGAAAGTCATCTGCTATTGCATGGACCAGAAATATAGCAAATAACTAAATAACTACATTTTATTTCAGTTCGGATTAGTATTATTTATTTGTATTCCTGAGCCCCAGTTTATCACTAAGTAATTTAAAACCAGTGATAACTAAGGCGTTGATGAAATCCAAGATACAAATTTGTCATAGGCATAATCTATTTTCTTTAAAAAAAAAAAAAAACCTTAGTATTGTATGTTTGTTTCTGTATTCCAAAAGTCACTAAGCATGTGAGACTATATGGCTAAGTAAAGACAAATAGACAGGAGTCTATTTTATACTCTTTTAGTAATGCTACCATCAAATGGTTATGGAAGCATGTGATAAGGCAATTTTCCCACAAACCCTCACCGGATCTTCTCACGTATCAAGTGAGGTCTCGTTACAGGTCCCTGAGGTTCAGTTCTGCACTTGAGTGGCTCTGAGTATTTCATGCACTAAGATGTGGGCGGAAAGGTCTTTGAAGAGCTGCAGACCCCAACAAACCTGGCCCCTCGTTGTGTGTGTCTCTCGCAGGAATACCATGCTGAGCCTTTGCCTTGAGAACGCAGAGCTGAAGGAGCAGATGGGAGAAGCAATGTCTGATGGATGGGAGGTCGAGGAGGACAAGGAGAAAGGCGAGGTGATGCTGGAGACCGTGGTCGCCAAAGGGGGTCTGAATGAGAACAGCCTTCAGGCTGAGTTCAGGAAAGTCCAGGGGAAACTCAAGAGTGCCTACAACATCATCAACCTCCTCAAAGAACAGCTGGTCCTGAGCAGCTCGGAAGGGAACAGTAAAGAGCTGCCAGAGCTGCTCCTGCGCCTGGCTAGGGAGGTGGACAGAATGAACACAGGCTTGCCTTCCTCTGGGAAGCATCAGCGCCAAGAGCAGGAGAATACTACGATGATGACAGCAAGGCCTGAACCCGGACCCCAGAACCTTGCACTTGGGGCAGCCCTCTCAGTGGATGGCTACCAAGTAGGTGTGGGCAGGGGTGAGGTGAGTGAATCAGAGGAGGACTGGAGGGTTTCAGCTTTTACCTTAAACTGTTCTGTGTGGGCCAGGAGTATGAGGGGAAGGCGCCTTGCCGCCATGAGCAGGGCTGTTATCAGAGGTACCCATTCAGCATCGGAAAGGGTTCCATGCTATCTCATGAGTGTCTGAGTATTTAATTCTAGGTTACAGACTGTGATGGCTGTTATAAACCGATGTCTGCCCTCATGGCACTCAGTGAGCCAGGGCAATGCTTTGCTTTACTTTCATTTTCTTTTTCTTTCCAAGACAGGGAAATCCAAGAAATTAGGTAGTTCTGTAAACCAGGCTGGTCTCAGACTCGGAGATCTGCCTGCCCGCCTCTGCCTCCTAAGTGCTGGAATTAGAGGTGTGTGCCACCACTGCCTAGCCATGGTGGCTTTTCATTAGCTCTAACTACCCTGCTGTTGGGACGCTCTGGTTCTTGACAGAGCCTAGACATTGGTGTGTAACGCTATCTTCTTACCGCTGCTGCGTCCTCTGTGGTTCCAGAGTGGTGTGTGTCACATGCAGGGTCGCTGGTATCCTTCTGAGGGAAGGAACTTTGCCTTATGTTCAGTGAAATGGTGAACTCAGAGGCTTCTGAGAAGGCCCTGGGGATGGGAACGCAGAGAGGGTGGAGTGGAGATTTCCAACTCTCTTCTTTCAAGAGAGTGAGTAAATGTTTATAACAAGCTGCTTCTGACTTGATTGGCACTGAGAAGTGCCTAATGGCAGGAAAACTGCTGTGGTAAACACATGGGTGCACGCAGTCCACCACATTCAGACATAGGCGTCACTGTTACCACATAGAGGGTAACCTTAGATCCTTGTTTTGGTCTCTTTGCAGCTGGAGAACAAGTCCCAGGCCCCAAACTCTGGACATCAGCCAGAATTTAGCATCCCGGGCTCCACCAAACACCTCCGTTCCCAGCTGGCTCAGTGTAGACAACGATACCAAGATCTCCAGGAGAAGTTGCTCATTTCGGAAGCCACCGTGTTTGCCCAGGCAAACCAGCTAGAGAAGTACAGGGCCATATTCAGTGAGTGTCACCAGTTCCCCGTCACCTCCATGTCCTCTGCCCACAAACTCACCTGTTTCTCACATTCTGTCCTTCTACCCCAGCCTGTGAACACTTCAGCCATGGCACACGGTCTTAGATATGTGGTGGTGAAATATTTTACTCCAATCTGTAGATGGATGTAAAGGATAAAGGAGGAAAACTAGGTCTTAACATTACAGTGAAAGAACTAGAGATGGCTCAGGACTTAAGAGCTCTGGTTGTTCTTGCAGAGGACCCCGGTTTAGTTCCCAGCACCCCAAGGTGTCTTACAACCCTCTGTAACTACAGTTCAGGGCATCTAGCATTCTCTTCTGGCCTCTGAGGGTAGCAGGCATGGTCATGGTGCACACAGGGACACGTAGCCAAAGCGCTCATTACACATAAAATAAAAGTAAATGCATCTTTAAAGCCATAGTGAAAATGTAGGGACAAAACAGGCTAACACCTGCTCTTGCTGATCGTGGGGCTATCGGTAGCTGACTTGGATCCCCGTGTGATGGTTTCTTTCCTCCTCTTCAAAATACAGACTCTTCAAAATCCTGGTGACTGTTGCTCTGGACTCAGCACTGTCCAAGGAAAACTGCTGTACTGAGGGGGTGCCCTTTATTCACAGAGATACTGGGCACACGAACTTAGAAAGTCTAATTTTGGTCCGTTTGATATGGGACAGGGCCAGATGTCTTGGGACTCTTAATCACTTCAGCTCCGTTGAAACTAAAGGCCTTGTGGGTAAGGGGCCTAATGGTCTCACCAAGGCTTCCTGACACGGCAGCATGCAGTTCCTGACTTGCCCACGTCTGTATTCTCAACTAAGCGTCGGTTTTCAGAAGAGAGCCTCTCCGTGGGCAAGCATAGGCTCACTCAGGTTGGGGAGAGTGCCAATTCGCTATGACCGGTTTTATCTTCTCTCACTGGGGTCCAAAGGCATCCCTCCAAGTCTGCCTCTGACTTGCTGGCCAGGGAATGTGCCAGTGAGGTTGGGATGTCCAGATACCTTGTGGTAACCACTGTCTCTTTCTGAACACAGGTGAATCCCTGGTGAAACAGGACAGCAAGCAGATCCAGGTGGACCTTCAAGACCTGGGCTATGAGACTTGTGGCCGTAGTGAGAATGAAGCTGAACGTGAGGAGACCACTAGCCCTGGTGAGTACACGGTGTGTGGGGGCCACCTTCTCTTCTGGAGTCACACGTTGCATTTGGATGTCTGAGGCTCTTCCCACCTGTGATGAGCAGTGGGTCAGGGAAACTGGGGCTGAAGGAGACCCAGGATCACAGAAGGACAGGAACTTTGGAGAACTCTTCAAAATGAGTCTATTAGTTTGAACTTTTATGGTTTCTGACACACTGGTAGTGGGGAAAAAAAAAATCAATCCAACTGATATTGTAGAAAAAAATACCTAGGCCTATTTATTAAAGAAGAGATCTGTGAGCTTTAAACTGTAAGTTTAGATTTTTTAAAAAATTTTGTATTCACAAAAGGGTATTAGGAACTACGGGGTTCCTACAGAATTGAAGCTGAGGCAGTAGAGTGGGGCAGTTAGGAACAGGGATCTGGAGACCCACCTGCTTGGCACAAACCCCCTTTGATGAAATTCTCTGTGCCTCATATTCCTCATCTGCTAAAACGGCAATAGAGCAGCTAAGTAGCTCACTGGGTACTCACGTCAATGAATGGCCTCCAGTAACGCACCCTGACCAGCGTTTTCCTAGTAAAACGCTGACCATCCCTGTCATCCTGGCCGCCGCCACCCTAGCCCAGCTTGTGGCAACAGATATCCTGACTTGTTCTGATAGCCGTATTTTCCGTCAAATGTTTCCCATGCTGTCTCGACCCAATAGTTTTAAATCATGCACTGTCAGGAAATGCCTTACAAGCAGTTTGTTCTTTAGTCCTTGTGGTCATTTTACATACGTGAGGCTTTGTTAATGTCTCACTTAAGAGACACTGACAGACTTGTGTGTTAAGGACACAGGACACTGGAAGGTTTGAATCCCGGGTCTTCAGTGTACATGGTCTGTGGCTGGCTAGCTTACCCACTCACTGCCCTGTCACTGAATTTTGGATTCTATAGCCAATAAGATAAAAAAAAAAAAAATGACTGTATTTTACTCACGGGGCTGTTCAGCAAGAAATACTCTGGGTTTTATCCCAGTACTTATTCCTGGAACCAGCCCAACCCCCCTCAACAGAGTGTCCACAGCAGCATATCCAGCTTTTCTTCAGGATGTTTCTGTCTCTTTCAGAGTGTGAGGAACACAATAACCTGAGGCCTGTGGTGCTCATGGAGGGGCTGTGCTCTGAGCAGGGGTACCTGGATCCTGTCTTGGTCAGCCCGCCTGCGAAGAAGCCCTTGGAGAACGAGCCGGGGAAGCAAGAGGAGTTCCAGGCCCAGGGAACTTTGGATGACAGCTCTCTCCTGAGGAAGGACATCCGACATCTGAAAGCCCAGCTCCAGAACGCCAACAAGGTCATTCAGAACCTGAGGAGCCGGGTCCGGTCCCTGTCTGCCACGAGCGATTACTCATCGAGTCTGGAGAGACCCCGCAAGCTGAGAGCCGTCGCAACCCTTGAGGGAGCCTCACCCCACAGCGTCACCGATGAAGACGAGGGGTGGCTGTCGGATGGCACCGGGGCTTTTTACCCTCCGGGGCTCCAGGCCAAAAAGGATCTAGAGAATCTCATCCAGAGAGTATCCCAGCTGGAGGCCCAGCTCCCCAAAACTGGACTAGAGGGGAAACTGGCTGAGGAGCTGAGGTCTGCCTCGTGGCCTGGGTAAGGGGGAGCGGAACTGTTCAGGCCTTCGACTTGAGTGATGCCTAAGTCTGTACCCCGAACAGGGCAGCGCTGGAGGTTGTAAGGGAGAAGGCATCCAGGGAATCAGAAGGGGGCTTATCTAAATAGTGGCTGAGCTGAGGGAACATGGGGGCAGGCACAGACAGCACCACATCGGATGGATGGTGGTGGCAGATCTCTGAGCTGTCCTGTTACAGATGTTAAAAACATGACAATGGTATAAGCTGTATAGGGTAGTAGTGAAGTTGGTCCTAGACACCCGACTTGATATCCTACTTCTGAGGCTTAGGAGCTGTGCAAAGCATGCAAGAGTTCGCAGTCTCTTGGCTTACCTACGAAGTGGAGAGAAAAGGGAACCCGACTCCAGGAAGTTACTGGGCTGAACTATCGCATGTGCTTAGAGCAGTGCCCGCCATACAGTAAACTCTCAATGCTAGCTTCAGTTATCACCATTACGGAGACTTTATGCGGGAAAACTACTGAGCAGACATTCAGCTCAGCCTCTGTCCTGACAACTGCTAAGCAACCATTCCAAGACAGCAGCTTTACCATCTCTCATCATCCTCTGGGTTGACTTGATTCAGCTGAGTCTCCCACGTGGCTGCCATCAGATAGAAGCTGAAGCCAGAATGTCAAAAACCTTTCTGAGCTGAGCGGTGGTGGTGCACGCCTTTAATCCCAGCACTTGGGAGGCAGAAACAGGCAGATTTCTGAGTTTATGGCCAGCCTGGTCTACAGAGTGAGTTCCAGGACAGCCAGGGCTACACAGAGAAACCCTGTCTCGAAAAACCAAAACAAAACAAACAAAGCCTTTTTGAGATGAGCATGGATTCTTTATCCATGACTAGGATTCTGGCTTCTCTCTCTGACCTCGAGGATTTCCCCTCTGACTTTGGTTTCGCGTGGCGTGGTAGTCTTTGGTGGTGTTGCTTCTGTGTGAAAGCTAGTATCTAGGACAGGAAGTAGATCTTGCTAGGTGGGTGGAGAACTACTCCTCAGCTTGGCATGGTGAAGCCTCCGTCGTGTTATCTAGGTTAACTCGGGGACAGAACCTTCCAGACTTAAGTAGGTAGAGAATAACCTTTCTTGCTGGTGGAGGACTGGTAAAGCCATGTTCCACGAGAGCGTATAGCATGAGAGGCTGTAATTATTATGTTTGCAAAATGCCATCTGCTATAGTATGACAGCATAGAAGAAATTCCTGACTCTAATAAGATTTGAACCAGAAGATAGAGAAGGTCCTAGAAGGCCTCGGATTTAAGAAATTCTAAATATTTGTAGACTATCTACTGTGTGTCTACCCACATTGGAGCTGTTTGAGAGGTAAAATGTAGGGTTTTCTTTACTCCCACAGGATTTATGGTTTACTTTGGAGTATAAGGCTAACATTGTAGAGGAGCTAAGAACAATGGCATCCTCTAAGTATTGGGTGTAGTAATTTCTCAACATGGAATTTACCTTTAAACACCTTCCATGGATAGTACAATTCTGAGCCAGGAATTCCTTAGGTATGTTCTCACAGAGGACTCTAAGAAGCCCCCATAACTTATCATTCAGTTTTTCATTCTTCCTCTCTCATCTCTTTCCTGCACTAGAAAATATGACTCCTTGATTCAGGATCAGGCCCGAGAACTATCATATCTGCGTCAAAAAATACGAGAAGGGCGAGGGATCTGTTATCTTCTCACCCAACATGCAAAAGATACTGTAAAATCTTTTGAGGACCTCCTAAGGAGCAACGACATTGACTACTACCTGGGCCAGAGCTTCCGGGAGCAACTAGCCCAGGGAGGTCAGCTGACAGAGAGGCTCACCAGCAAACTCAGCACAAGTAAGTTGGCCACTGGCACAGCCCTAGGCTCAGGTGACCACCATTTGTCCGCAACAGCACTGTAATCCACAGTCCAGGTTCCCTTCATGTCTTGAGGGCCATTTCTGACTCAGGACTCCAGTGAGCAGCACCAAGCATGGCAGTTATGGCTATATGGCCAGGCATATTGGCATGCTCCAAAATCCCAGGACTCAGGAGGCTGAGGTAGAAAATTAGGAGTTGGGGTCAACTTACAAGAAAGGGGACTTGTTGTCTCAGATACAAAAGGATGATATGAGTTTATGGTTACATGCCCTTGTATGTGGGAGCCAGTCTGCCACAGAATGTGGAGATTGGAAAATTCCAGAGAACAGCTGGGAAAGTATGTATCTTGTGATCAGTGAGAAAAATTATATTCCAGTTTTTATCCCCAATTTAGACATAGGAAGTCATGGTTGTGACCTCCATGTCAGGGAGTGTCTCCCCAGTGAGGTTAGGTGAGCTACCTGCTCACCACCCTAAAGAACTGTTATCATGGGCATTCCCTCACAAGTGGAGTCCAGAGACAAGCTAAAAATATTAGTAATGGCAAGCATGGCAGAGGGAAGCCAAGATTAGAGAAAAGCACCCAGCAGGAGGAGTGGGGGTAAGTGTGGGCAACAGAGGACTTTATGACCGAAGACCTTAAGTACATCTGTGGAAGTCTTATGGTAAAGTTTTGTGTAATTAATTTACACTGATGAAAAGGACATAACTTCTTATTTTGGGTTTATACCACAGTAAGAACCAAGATTTTAAGCTTTACTAAAAACAAAACAAACAAACAAAAAGACTTTATTTATGTTCATTAAAAAAGCTTAGTAGTGATATATTATTTTAAAATATCATACAGTTAATATATTTGGAGTTATTTAAAATTTATATTGAGAAAAACGAATGTATTTGCAGTATTGCTATAGACAAGTATCTACATAAGGCTGTTCAACTGATTGTTGTTTTATATACTCATTTATAATACTCATTTTTATTGTTATAATATTTTATAAATTTTAAAGAATATGATAAAATAAAAAAATCAAAAGGAATGGCAGGTAGTAAAGGGGAGGGTCTCTGGGAGGAGTAGTACAAAAGGGAAAGAAGAATGTGATGTAATTCTATTTACTCAAAATATGTTCTTAAATGTTAACAAATTCAGATAAATTGAAATTGCGTATCTTTTCTCATCACAATGCAATAAAAATTAAATAAAAATAAACTTCCAAAATTGTAATATTTAAGGAACTATGTATATATTAGATGTAGTTTATGTTCTTATCTATTTGATTATTGAGATATTTTATCTTACCACATATTCAGTAAGAAAGCTTATAAACTTTCAGAAAAAAAAAAAAAGAAAAACAAGCAAGCAAGCAATCAAAGGGCATAAGTCAGGGCTGGAGAGGTAGCTCAGTTAGTAAAGTGCTGGCCTGGTAAATAAGAAGACCTGGGTTCAGTCCCCAGAATCTACATAAACAACCTGTACATGGCAGCACACATTTGTTACCATAGCCCCAAAGAGCCAGAGACAGATGGGTCCCCTGGCCTTGCTGGCCAGCCAGCCTAGCTTAGTTGGTGAGTTCACATTCAGTGTCTCAAAAAAGATGGACAAAGTGGTGAATGGCTCCTCTGAGCAATAATACCCAAGGTTGTCCCTCAGCCTCAACAAGCACGCATACTCCCACACATATATGCACACACACGAACACACATGCACATGTACATAGGACACACAAACTACATTTTAACCCTAACCCTACATGTACACATACACGTGCATGTGCACACATGGCACATATGTACATACGTACATGCACACGCACGTACATATGTACACGTATACATGTGCACACACAGAGACATAGTTTGAACACTCAAAGTAACTTTCCTGCACCTATGTGTGGCACAATCGCTGTTCTGTGTCCTTGTGGGACCAGTGCTTTCTAAGGTGCGACATGAAATCTAATTTAACTTGTCCCTTTTTTTACCTGATTTTCAGAGGATCATAAGAGTGAAAAAGAAGAAGCTGGGCTTGAGCCGCTGGCCCTCAGGTAATTCTGAAGGCAGTCTGAAAAGGGTCCGGTCAGGGCAGCCCTATGCTACAGATGAGGCGGGGAAGTGGACGAGATTAATGCAGTAGTTCTTTGAACACTCATTGGTTTGCTTCCAAATTCTTTTCTTTTGATATGATTTTTCTTTTTTGCTGCAGTGGTGATTGAGGCATGGTAAGCTAGAAGAAGCAGTTTGATCCATGATTGAGCCATGTGTGTATCAATAGTCCACTTCCCTCCCTGCTCCCTACCCCATGAGTTTCCTGCAAGGTCAGCCTGCCCTGGATTTTATTGACAGCTAGCTTAGTAGTCACTCAGTGTCCTTGGAGAAAAAAGAATCCCATGAGAGTACATAGAGAAAGAGGCGCAGATGGTGTAGAGCCCTGGAAGGCAGCAGTTCCTCGGGGAAAATATTCAGTTTGTAATGCTCATGAACTCACTGGCTCAGGGCCATTTGTGGCCACTGGTTTGAGCTCTTTGTGTCATGATTGTGCCTTGGACCCTTTACAGTCCTTCTCAAAATGCCTATGGTCAAGGACATGGAGTTTGTGGCTCTTCTATTTTGTTTCTCATCTGTCAACTTGAGCCAACCAGCTGACGCCACTTGTCCTAGTTTCAGATGCTGCGACAATGTTTTGTCCCACATTTTTCAAAGCTCCCTTTGATTTTTATACATGTTGGAGATGCTAATAGCCCTCAGACTGCCACTGTCTAGACAAGCTGCCATGCCTTAAGGGGACTGCTTGTGCCCCTGCTGGTGCTCAGCGTGCAGCTTGTCTACCGCATAGCTACTGCCACCTAGCCGTTTACGGCACACAAACCCTCTATGCCCAGAATGGCGCCCTTGGCACATGTGGGTTTCCCTGTGGGCTTTAGTGAAGACTAGCGGGCCTGGGTCATCTTGGCTTCACCTGTGGCCTGTTCCTTCCCCACCAGGCTCAGGAGGGAACTACAGGAGAAGGAGAAAGTGATTGAGGTCCTGCAGGCCAAGCTGGATAGCCGGTCTCTCTCACCCCCCAGCAGCCATGCTGTGTCTGACTCCCACCGCTCTGCCAGCAGCACATCCTTCCTGTCGGATGACATAGAAGCCTGCTCTGACATGGATGTAGCCAGCGAGTACACACACTACGAAGAGAAGAAACCCTCGCCTGGTTGCTCAGGTAGCCTCCATGGTAGGAATGGTACCTTCACTGTCTAGACTGAGAGGAGAGCTTGGGATCCAGGCCTTATAGTCCACTTTGGAGTATAGCAGGTAGAACAGAACATGGCTCTGGGACCAAGTCCCAAGCACAGGCTCCCCAGGGTTTGGATTCTTGCTCTGTCCCTGGCTCTACCAGTAACTCTGTCACTCTGAGTCCTGCTCTTAAGCGTATGATGACATGCAATTCTGAGTGAGAAGACGGTGGCCAACCTTTACTTCTCATCGACTCTGATAGACCACCTTCTTTAAGATGGCGCGCCCCATGTCCTTGCAGTTTCTGCACAGTGGCCCCTGAGTATCTGTGGGCTCCCACAGCCTCTGCTACAGGAGCTCCTTCAGGATTTCCAGGTTCTCAACTCCCTCTGTCCCCCAAGGGCACTTCTCTTACTGAAAGAGCTATCTGACAGCAAGAAAATTAATACTGCATTAGGTCCTTGCCCTTGGGGCCTTCCATGACAGCTGGCCTCTGGCCTTGATACTCCTGGATGCTACAAGGCCCGGGTTCCAGTTCTCTCTAGACCACCAAGCATTTTCTTTCCTTCATGGGTTTTGTACACTCCATCCATCTTTCAAGTCATTCTCCTGTGTTGTCTTCTAACCCATCAGCAGCCAGTGCATCTCAGGGGCTTAAGGGCGAGTCCAGCAGCAGCCCCATCAGCTTGCCAAATCCCCAGAATCCCCCTAAGGAGGCCAGCCAGGCCCATTCAGGTATGCAAAAGCTAGTGGGGCGGTGGCTTCGTGTGTGTGTGTGTGTGTGTGTGTGTGTGTGTGTGTGTGTGTTTGTGTGTCTCAGCTGCCTGCTTGATTTCCCTCAGGGATAAGGGTGGAAACTGCTGGAAGCCGAAATCTATCATGTCCTACTCAAATCAGGAGGCCATTCTCACTTACCATCTGTGTCTGGTTTTTAAAAATTAGTAAGACATCTGCAATAAGCTTTGATCTGTGGGCTGGTTTTGACTAATAGCTGGCTTTTAAAATAAGCACCTTCATTTCTCTCACTCACCCTGGGGATAGAGGCCAACATTTTTATAGGATTACAATAGCCAAAGAACAGAAAGAACTAATCCCATGCATTTTACCTACTTAACCAGTCCTGTGGTGCTTTTTCTGTGGGTGGGTGCAGCTAACTTCAGAGTTAAGTTAGCTGCTTGTCTTATATCACCATCAATGGCTTTATGGATGGTGCGTCTGTATTTTGGCGACAAGGAAAAGAGAACATTCACGTTCAAGTCTTAGCATAGCTGTCAGAGGTTTCATTGATGGCTCACAGTTCTGCTTCAGAGATGGAAGGGAAAGGCCAACCCCTGCTCCCCACCTTCCTCCATGGCTGGCTACCTTCATGTAGTATGTGATGAGGTCTAAGGCCCAGAAAAGCATGGTCCTATTTTCTGCTTGCCTTCACTCTTCCCAAGGGCAGTCCAACCATAGTCTTGAGCAAGAAGGCTGTATCCCTGCGCCTGGGCTCTGGGCTTCTGGGTCTAAGCAAGCAGCAGCTGGACCAAGAGCTCCCCCAGCACAGACAACCTGCCTAGATGCTTTCAGCTCAAGGGGAGTCTAAGGTCGGTGCTTTTAACACCACAATGTCTTCCTAAGAGACCCCTGGTCCATGTCTCTAGGCGGTTCGGCTGTGTGCAGCATCACTCTGAGGCAGTATCGGCACCATGGGACCGATGATGTATTGTAGATGTAGTAATGTCTTGCACATAAGGCCTCCTCTTCAAGATAGTCTTGATTTCTGCCCTGCTCCCCCCTGGAAAAGGAAAACAGATTAAAACATTAATTTTTTTTTTCTCTCACAATGTTTCTAAAGATTTGGCTGCCCATGGACTACATGTATCTCTAAGGGAAATGTTGTGTTTTGGTTTTTTTATTAGTATTTTTTTTTTTTTTAACTTCTGGGCTCTACTCCCAGGGCTTATCATTCTACTACTGTTCTGCACTAAAGGCAGGTCTGTGTGTACTGAGAGTTGATGTTGGTGATGCGCTTAGGGGTATCATGACGACTTGAGGTTAGTCTATAGTGCATAGTGAGATCTTGTCAAAGGAAGCAGTCGTGAAGGAAAGGAGAAAGAGGAGGGGTGGGCCCTCTGAAGAAGAAGGTGGCTGGGAAGAAAGGAGGAGAGCAAGACAGTACCACCGTGGGAGAATATGATCAAAGTATACCACATCCACGTAGACATGTCACAATGCAGCCCACCCCCTACTCAATGAATATAATCTAATAAAAATATTAAATAGTTCTCTCGGACAGCTTTGCAGGCCACCAACTCAGCCATGCCCCCATGGCTGTTTCTCATCTTATGAGTGAGCACCCTGCTTTAGCTTTCCGAAGTTTGTTCCCACCAAATTCCCACACTACACCTAACACTAATGCTGATCTAGTCTGCCCGCCCCAGGGTGATCCTGATGCAGTTACAAAAAAAAAAAGAAAGAGAGAGAGAGAGAGAGAGAGAGAGAGAGAGAGAGAGAGAGAGAGAGAGAGAGAGAGAGAGAGAG
>JADRCD010234561.1:0-14061 GCA_019843815.1 Montemys delectorum
ACAAACGGTCCCTGGTGCCCCTTAGGTAGCAGTAACACAGGCAGCAGGATGTCTATATTTGACTTAGTTCAGGAGAACTACAAAATCACAGTTGCCTTTTCCCAAGAACTCTGTAGCAGGATACAGGGAATGAATAGAGAAAGACAATACCGAAGCTAAGTTTACAAATGACCAATCAATCAACCAACCAACCAAGCAATAAGAGAAGCTAGCAAAAAGAGTTCAGTAAGTTGGCTGGTAGTCTTTGAAGTCAGTCCAAACACTCCTCCTCAGAGAAAGGCTGCTTATAAGGACAATACGCAACAGTAAAGCTTAGCCACACCCACCCGACTCAGAACATCGTAAACTGAATCTGCCTCGACTTTCTCTGGGTCTCAGCTGCATCATCTTGAACCCCACTAACATCCAGCAAAGGCGTCCAGGTGAAGGAGCCCTGTCATGCCCTCAAACGATCTCCATACAAAGCAGGGAAAGCCAGGCTTTGTAGCTATTGTGGGATATGTATTTCAGGAAACCTCTGAAAGAGCAAGAAAGTTCTGGAAAACAGCCCAGATGTCCACTAGATCCCTGAACAACATAATCTGTTTGGGGTTTGGCTTTAGTTTATAATGCACAGGTATGTAAATAAGAAACACCAGTATTGCTGCTAGCATATTCTCTATCCACCTTGATATGTTTCTAACTCAAAAACTCGAAAGTGAACTAAAACAATCACGGTAGAGGTTTGCACCGTAGGGACAGGGCAAGTCCGCTCACAAATATTTCCCCCTTCACCACACAGAAGCCAAAACATATAACCTCTAATGAGATGTTCCTCCAGAGAAAACGTGAATCAGACTCGGTGTTTCACGCACTATGCTGGTCACTCTTCTTAGCCAAAGGCAAACAAACTCAAAACAATCAACAATACTCTCTGCCTGCCACTATTTGCCCGAACAATCTTGTAAACTAGCTGATCGCCACAAGGCACAGAAGTTGAGTGGAGGCAGCCATGGGGAAGAACTACACAGACCGACACCCATCCCTGTGCTCTGCGGGAGCTTGGCTTACGTCCAAGGAGACAAAAGACCACAAGAGCACCCACCTTTCTCTTCAGCAGTGGGCAGCCTCCTCAAATTTACTTCTGTGTAGAAGATCTCCCCGCAGACCTCTGAGGTGAGGTGAAACTTAAGGGTGTCCCATTCATTCAGGCAACCGGAGGAGAGGAGAGTTTCAGTAGATCAGATTTTAGATACTCCCAGGCTCACACCGGGCTTCCAGACCTCAGGGCAGAGGTGAACTGTGAACTGTTCCTCTGTGCAGGAAGAAACTGGGAGGCACCCTGTGGCTGGAGGTGGAGGCGGAGGCTGGGAAGGGAAGTAATCTGGGGACTGTAATAAACGAGCAATCCTCTCCACATGTTTTCCTGTATTTGGTGCCTCTTGCCTCTCCCAGGCTCCCCAGAGGGAATCCGAAATTTAAACTCGTCCTTTGGCCACTGAAAGAGGAGAGAATAAACATGCTAAGAACCATGAGAATAAGGAGAAGCAAGCCACAGGGAGGGAACCCACAGACCGATGCTTTTGTCTTTAACAAAGTACTTTCTTCCTGAAATTTCTCCAAGTGTTTAACTCTGCAAAAGTCAAGGGTGCCTTCGTCCTCCTTCCCCTTAGCTTCTGGCCCTGGCCCAGACATCATGCAGCAGAGCAGCCGGTAAGAAACAGGTCAGAACAGCCTCAGGAAGACTATCTCCCTGCCCTCAGGAAAGACCCAAACTGCTCTGCTTTTGGAAAGGCTTGTGATATTTGTTATTAATCATGAAAAAAAAAAACCTCCTATTATTTATTAATCGATTTTGTTCCAAGGCTTGAAGAATTATTGATGGTCTATGATCCATAGATTGCTGTAAGTAGGATCCTCTACATTAGTGCTTCTCATACCCTGCCTGGGTTTTGACTCCTTTGGGAGTCAAACAACTTTTTCACAGGTGTCTATATATGTCCCGTATATCAGATTTTTACATTGCAATTCATAAGAGTAGCGAAATTTCAGTTATGAAGTAACAATGAAAATATTATGGTTATAAATTTTATTTTAAAAAATGTAAATTTTATGGATGGGGGTCACCACATGGGGGTCATAGCATTGGACAGCTTGAGAATCATTCCTCTATATAAAGTGTAAAGCTCATCATAAGCTGAAAAGGAAAGACATTCAAAAGTGTAAAAGGTTCAAGATGGCTGCCACTGAACTCTCAGTCAAGGACAGAGAGGGCGGCCTTTGTAAGCCCAGGGTTTAGTATAATTACAGAGTAATCCATTAGGCTGGTCCCAGTTAGAGAAAGATGGTGGGAATTCTAAGTGAGTTGACATCGACAGGCATCAGGAGGCTTAGACTCCCCTGTTTTGTTTTGTGATGTGAAGTATTTTAGAAGCTGGTACATGGATAGGAAGTGTGAAGAGATACAGAATGTCAGTTAAGATCACACCAGTTGACTCCTTGCTGATGTCTTGCCTTCCTCTAGCCCACTCTCCTCAAGGCTACCAGGAAAATCACCCTCTACGTTGTTATGCAAATAATTCATTTAATTAATACCTCTGCTTTTTTTTTTTTTTTTTTTTTTTTTTTAGATATATGCCCATGAGGCTAGAGAGATGGCTCCACTGTTCAAAGTGTTTGCTGCTCCTCCATAGAACCCAGGTTTCTCTGGAGAGACTATGAGGAAATGGTCTCCATGATGTTGCCCATGATTAAAACTGTTTACTACCTTAAGAAGAATAGCTAAACACTTCACCATGACATAGACTAATGCCTCCCGCCTTGAGTGTCTCTTCTGTGTGCCCTGTTTAATCCTCTCTCTCTTCTCTCCTTCTCTACCTCTCTTCCATTATGAGAATTACTCTAAGCGGAATGCGGACTTCTTTCTCTAGAGTCCTTCACCTCTCACAGCTCCCTGAGCAGACTCTGATACTTTGGGCCCTGGTATTGCTCCCTAGAAAACTGTGATTAACTCTCACAAAGCCAGGAAGCCTGTCCAGATGTGCTTGGAAGGAAAGGGATTAAGAAAAGGTGGGGGGGGGGGATAAAATCTGGAGTGTAGAAGAATAAATAAATAAATATTAAAATTTAAAAAGTTAGTAAGGGTGAAGGCAAGCACACAGTCATCAAGAGATAAAGGGAGAAGGTTGGGAAGGGGGAAGTGGCAAACAGGAGACTGGGCGGGGAAGGAGAGAAGGGACTAATAGGGAAAAGAAAGGAAGGTCGCTAGGGATGGTGACGGGAGGAAGAAGCATGGTGTGAGAAAAGGTTAGAAAATGTCAAGACAGGAGACAGGAAGTCAGGGACTATCACAGGCCAGTTTTTCCCAGGGGCAGCCTCAGGGCAGGCTCTTTGTGCTTCTACTTCCGGCTGGCCTCCTTCATCTTTCCTCTCTCCAGCTGGAAGAGGGAGGTCCTAGAATGTGCCAGCGTGGCTGCCATTGCAGCAGAGAGCTAGTCTCTACATTTTTCTTGGACTTGGAGGCATTATTAAAGCCACATGATCATTTGTCATCGTATGGTTTAGAACATATCGTGACAGTCACCACTGGAATTTCTAAGCATGTATTTGGGTTCCTTCCCATGGCCCTCCAGAATCAAGAGCTCCCATTGTCTGTTTACAAAGGCTGCTCTTGGACTAGAAGCTCCACAGGAGGCTGCCTGATTAAAGTACAAGCAGCATGATGTGTGCAGAGACAATCAACGCATGTGCTCTCTAAGTAGCCAGTTTTATGCCCAGAATTAGACAATTTTAAAGGTTTATTTTGGATTTGTGTGTGTGTGCGTGCGTGCATACGTGTGTGTGCATGTGCATGTGTGTGTGTGTGTGTGTGTGTGTGTGTGTGTGTGTGTGTATGTGTGTGTGTGCACATGTGAACTTGGTGCAGAGGCCAGAAGAGGAGTCAAGGGTCAGATCTCCTGGAGCTGGAATTACAGGCTGTTATGAGTCAGCCAATGTGATGCTAAGACTTAAATTTGGGTTCTCAGAGGAGTAGCAAATACTTTGAATGCTAAGCCATCTCTCTGGCCCTACAAATGTATGTGTGTGTGTCTGTGTGTGTGTGTGTGTGTGTGTGTGTGTGTGTGTGTATAAAATTAAATGAATCATTTGCATTTTTGTTAATAACTCTCAGCTTGGCTCCTAGTTAGTGGGTATCATTCCCATCAGAAATGGAAGCATCACGAAAAGCAATGGAAGACTTTAAAATGGAAAAATAAGACAGGATCATCCTGTCAACAGAATGTTGATTCTGGAAGATCTTTCAGTGGAATCGGTGTGAATCTATAAGAGCCTATCTTTTTCATGATTATTGGCCATTATATAATTATTCTTATAAAAACTAGTGGCTCAGTAAATGGTTCTCATTTTAGGATAAAGATTCATTTTATTTGGTGGAGTACAGTGTAATTGATGTGCTCACTGCACAAATGCATATCTCAAGCATTATATTGTGGGTTGCGGTAGGGTCTTACATATTTGTGCATATATTAGCAAATGCAGTTCAGCTTTTCTGATCATCTGTGTGTAAGTATAGCTGTTTCTTAGATTTCTCTTGGGACAGACGTTAGCACCTAAGGTCCCCCTTCATTGACAAGAAAGAGGCAACCTCTGTTGTATATTTTATTTCATATTAAGGTAAGAATTATGTTTTTGCCATTTTGAAAGTGATCTTTGGACAGAAGGCAGATGTTGACAGTGCTAACAGCTTGCCGTTTTAACAATTTCCAATAGCAGGCACTTTTCTTAAATGTTCTGACTAGTTTTCAGTGGTGCCTGGGTATATAAAATAAAAGCAGGGGATGAACAAAGCATAGCGATCGTCCAAGCGGAGTGACAAAAGGACCTGCGGCCGAATTGGAACCCCCAGCACTCACCTGCTCTGGCTCAGAGAACAACCAAAGCAGCAAGTGTATATTTTGAGGTCAGCGACGTGGGCAAGGCCTGGAGATCAGTGAGAGATAGACTGGAACCCTGTAAGAGGCAGAGAGCTGAGATAACAGCAGTGAAAGAAGAGAGCGACCCAATGTCCACAGCTCTGGTTCCATACCTCATGCATCTCATAAGGATCCTAAGCCCTCTCCCAGCCCCAAGGCCTACAGACCACTAGACCTGTAGCCTGAATCTGCACAGGGTCTCATCTTATCACCTCCTAGGGACACCTCGGGGTGTTGTGACAGGGACTGATCTTTTTTACCCTATTTTATTTTATGTGCATGAGTGTTATGCCTGAATGTATGTCTTTGCCTGCAGAGGATATTGGATCCCCTGGGATATGAGTCACAGGTGTTTGTGAGCTGCCATGTGAGATGCCATGTGAGCTGCCATGTGAGCTGCCATGTGGGTGCTGAAAATCGAACCTAGGTTCTCTGCAAGAGCAACCAGTGCTTTTAACTGCAGAACCATCTCTCTACACTGATAAGGATTTATTTTAATACTAGAGGAAAGAGGAGAGAGGGAGGGAGGAAAGTAAGGAAGGAGAGAGAGAGAGAGAGAGAGAGAGAGACAGACAGACAGACAGACAGACGGACAGACGGACAGAAAGAGAGAGCGAGAGAGAGAGAGAGAGAGACTGCGTGGATTCAAAGCTGAATTTATATGATATTTTTTCAGTGCTGAGGATTGACACCAAGGCCGTGAACATTCTAGAAAACACTTTTTTAAAAATATTTATTTATTTACTTTTATGTATATGAGTACACACTGTAGCTGTACAGATAGTTGTGAGCCTTCATCTGGTTGTTGGGAATTGACTTTTACGACTTCTGCTCGCTCTGGTCAACACCGCTCACTCCGGTAGACCCCACTTGCTCAGTCCCTGCTCTCTCCGGCCCAAAGATTTATTTACTGTTGTAAATAAGTACACTGTAGCTGTCTTCAGACACACCAGAAGAGGGCGTCAGATCTCATTATGGGTGGTTGTGAGCCACCATGTGGTTTCTGGGATTTGAACTCAGGACCTTTGGAAGAGCAGTCGATGCTCTTACCCACCGAGTCATCTCCCCAGCCCAGAAAACACTATTTCAACTGAGTCACAGCACCAGCTTTCAGTACTGGGTTTTGTCAAATTTTTAAGGATGAGGTGCTAATCCTCAAACCATTCCATAAAATTGAGACAAAAACAAAAAACAAAAACAAAAAGCCCTCTTCCTCATCCTGAGGCCAACACCACCCTGTTACTAAAACTCTACGAGACACAAGGACAACACTATATACCAGGATTCCAGATCAACAATGGTGCGATGTTTCTCAAGCAAATACTTGCAAATCAAATTGAACAGTATATCAAAATGTCTTTATTACGATCAAGTTGCTGTCTTTCTAGGCATGCAAGGATGGCTACACATATGCAAATCAACAAATGAAAAAAGATTACAGCTTTCTCAATGTAAAATATCACTCAGTAAAATTCAGCATCAAGAGGCTGAGGAGGTGGCTCAGCCCTTGGTGTGCACACATAAGGATGTGAGCTTAGATTCCCGGTGGTTGGGGTATACTTGTTATCCCAGAAGCAGAGAAATGTGAATCCTGCAGGCTTGCTGGCTAGCCATTCTAGCCAACTCTTAGTTGACAGTGACTGTCCGAAAAAAATCCACTGGGGAGAGTGAGAGAGAATGACACCTTCCATGGACTGTTGCCTCTGTGTAAACACATAGGGACATTCATACTTGCAAATACACATTCATAGTGCCCTTATACACATTATGATTAAAGTTCTGAAATAAGTATAGCGGTGCTTCAACATAACAAAGGCTATAGATGATGAATCCATACCCAGCATCATGTGAAAGAGGAAAAAGAAAGCATTTCTTCCAAGATCAGCAATGATAGAAGGGTTTCCACTGCTAACACCTTTATTTAATATGTGATTTAGCTAGAGAAATTGGGAAAGAGAGAAAAATTAAAACTATACAACTAGGAAAAAATATGACAAATGGGAACTGCAGAGTAAGAGAGAGAGCAAGAGAGTGAGAGAGCAAGAGAGTGGGGGGGGGGGAGTTCTCACAACAAAGGAACCAATTCCTGAAGAGACAACCTGGAGAACAGAAGAATGTACCTGCCCTCTGAGAATTGTAAAGTTTTAAACCTTGACAACACAAAACAAAAATCTAAATTTAAAATGGGCAGAGAACATAAATTGACGGTACTCAAAAGAAACAGGGTATGAAGGCCAACTCAAAAGCCAGCAATGTGTGAAAAATAATATACAGCATTAACCATCAAGAAGATGCCAATCAAAACTGTGGTGGTATAGCATCTCACCCCAGTGACTATTATCAAAGGGGAAAAAAACAGGAAAGAAAGAGAGGGAGAGAGGGATGGGAGGCAGGAAGAGAAAGAGGAAGAAGGAAGGAGAGAGAGGGGAGTAAGGAAGGAAAGAAAGACAAAGAGAGAGAAAGAGACTGGTAAGGATGTAGAGCAAGCAGAACTCTTATATGCTGTCAGTGGAATGGAAATTGGTACAACAACTGTGGAAAACATTTGAGTTCTTGGAAAACTAAAAACAGATTCAGCACATAATCCAACTAGCTCACCTCCTGTTATGCACACAGAGACAAGCAAATTAGCAAGGCAGACACTTGTATGCCCTCGTTTATTGCAGCACATATCCCAACAACTAGGATATGGAAGTAGGCTAGGTGCCCAGCAACAGGAGAATGGATAAGGAAAAACAGATTATGACACACACTGGTGGTTCCCCGCCCCCCACACACACACGCACGCACGCACATACACTCACACACACACACACACACACACACACACACACACACACATGCATGCACGCACACCTGAAACTGGCACATTTGCAGTAAAATAGATGGAATTAAAGACATGTTATGTTAAGTGACATAAACCAAAATAAGACAAGTTTACATGTTTTGTTTTTCACAAAGGTGTGGTGGTGTGAATAAGAATGTCCCCATAAGCTCACATCTGGGAAGGCTTGGTCCCTGACTGTTGGAACTGTGGGAAGGGTTCTGGGATATAATCTTGCTGGAGGAGGTATACCACACTGGGGGTGAGCTTTGTGGTTTCAAAAGCTTACACCATTCCCAATCCCTCTGGTTCTTTGCCTCCAACTCATGGATAAGATGTAATCTCTCAGCTACTGCTACAGCTCCATGCCTGCCTGCTTCCAAGTTACCCACCATGGTGGTCATAAGCTCACTGTCTGAAACATTAAGACCCCAATTAAATGCTTTTTTTTTTTTGTAAATTGCCTTGGTGTGGTGTCTCTTCCCAACAATAGAAAAGAAACGAAGACAAAAGGACAATAGTGATTACTAAGAATTGGAAAGGAAATAAAAAGGTGTGTGGAAGGCCAGCAAGATGGCTTTGTGAGTAGGAGCCCTTGCAAGCAAGCCTGACTGAGTGAATTCAGGCACAAAGCCCAGGTGGTGAAAGGAGAGAACTGATTCCCACAAACTATATTCTAGCTTCCATGTGTGCATTGCTTTCATACACACACACACACACACACACACACACACACACACACACACACACAAAACAATAAATAAATGATAAATAAAAATTTAAGTTAAGAAGTAGGTGGTTTTGATCAGGGTGTGCTTTAGGTGCGGGTCAAAATATCATACTGAAATCAATTTGTATATAGGTAAAAAGATGTCAACAGTGAAGGCACATGAGCTATGAGCTGAACAACTGGGAGCTTCGTCTGGGACAGCTACATAGGCAAAGCCTGAAGACGGACTATATAACATAAGCAAATCTGGAGAAAGAGGTCTAGATTTGGACTAATGACCTTGAGAACATTCGTTTTACCCAGGCATGGATTCTTAAAAACAAAATTCATAGGAATTCTAGCCACGTAGACAGCTATTTAAATATGTCCTGCTGTCGAGTGCAGGCGGCAAACCCATCAATAAAGGAAACCATGATATTTACCCAGTAAACACTCAGTTAACTGGGCTATCTCCCCGGCCTTTTCTCTTCCATTCTAGATCTTTGACTTTACAGCCTATGTATTCAAATAATAAAACTAAGAATACAGTCAGTTGAACATCAGGATCACTAAAGCAGAGGTTTTGGGCTTGAGTTGTTCAGATTAATACAATCACTCCTTCAGAAAACAGTGTACAGCACTGTTCATTTCTAGGTTTTCACCACTCAAGACAGTTTGGGGAAGGGACAATCACATTAAAAAGAAATTTCTGAAGGAAACAGACATATAGGGCAATATAGGAAAGGTCAGATTTTTCACATGTATAAAAAGCAGTCTAAAATTTTTAACTCTGGTGGAGCCCTAAACCTTATTTTCTTCTATATGGAAACCCTTGAGAAAGAAGACATGGGAGTAATACATAGAACCTTGTTATGTCAAGGCCCTGTGGAACTCAGAAGTGGCAAGAAAAGGAATAAAAATCATCTATCCTTATTTAATGATGTTTTGGTTGTGTCTAGTAACCTGAATAAAAAAAGTTTAAGATAAAATGTATCATCCCACTAAATTACCTATGGGCCGTGGATGATCTGGACCTAATCAAGATACAGGAGATGTGTACTTGCAAGACCCTTTTCCTGTTTTGTCCCAGAGGAAATTTTTTGGCCACCTTTCGTTTGAAAGAACAGAAAGATCAATGGTACTATTTTCTCAAAAGATCCATTAATGAAGCCAAGAAGGATATCAAGAAAACTTTCTCGCTGCGATATTCACTGAGGACAGCCCAAGCTGTGACAATGTATGTGAATACAAAACCAAAACTGCTCAGCACTTAGGAGGCAGAGGCAGGCGGACTTCTGAGTTTGAGGCCAACCGGGCCTACAGAGTGAGTTCCAGGACAGCCAGGGTGATCCAGAAAAACCCAGTTTTGAAAAACCAAAAAAAGAAAAAAAGAAAGAAAGAAAGAAAGAAAGAAAGAAAGAAAGAAAGAAAGAAAAGAAAGAAAGAAAGTTACATCCAGTAGTTCCAACAGCATACATTTCCATTCCAAGTATTGCTATTAGAATTAAACTTGCTTTTTTCCCCTGAATTCTTATTGCTTATATATTAACTTACATGTTGTTCAACTATCATTTATTTTAAAATAGTTCTGTCTAATCAAAAATAATTGTGATTATATAATATAACCATAAATACATCTTTTTTTTCTTGATTTTTTGAGACAGGGGTTCTCTGTGTAGCCCTGGCTGTCCTGAAACTCACTCTGCAGATCAGGATGCCCTCGAACTCAGAAGTCAGCCTGCCTCTGCCTCCCAACTGCTGGGATTAAAGGCATACGCCACCACTGCCCAGCAACAAATCTTAAACAGAGCTAAATATTATCAAGAATTAACTTGCTCTCCACATCCACATCTTTCATAACATTGTATCTCTTTACCTCTGTCCTCAGCTCTTTCAGTATGTCTCTGTGCGTCCTCACACCTGCTTTGGAAAGACAACTACATAATCATGACTCTTTATCCTTGTAGTTATTTGAATGTTCTAGACATAGGGATACCTTTTCATGTAATTTCTGTTTAGACATCATTTTTATTAACTTACCATTGGTTTGTGTGAGTGTGTATGTGTCCCTGTGAGTGTTGTCATATGTGTGTACAATGCTTAGGAGTAAACTCATGACCTAACACATACTATGAGGTAGTTTTATCATTTAGTTATATACATAGCTATTAAATCATTGTCTATTTTTGTAATACTTATATTATTGTTCCATTTTCACAATTGGGTGCAAATCAGAAATTTAACTGTTATATAGCATGCAGAGCATTGAAGACCATCCCTACTATAAACCAAAAAAGAATGTAGCTCAGAGGGTCACCGTCTCTCTAAATTTTACAAATGCTAATGGGTATAAAATATTTCTAGAGTCTATATTCTAACATGTCACTGTTGAAATTAAACCACACTTACTAATGTGTGTATAATGATCACCATGCAATTTGATCTTCATACTTTCTAGATCATGCAAAACATAATTAAAGAGAAAATTGCAATATAAAAGTAATTTCTAACCAGTGACATAAATTAGGAGAACACTCACTAGCTTGGCTGAACCAGATGTGTCTTCAGGACAGAGAAGAGCAGAAGAGCAGATCGTCCTGTAGGGAAATGCTTTCTTGCCTCTGCTGCTTGATTTCAGTTATGGCAAATGCTCAGTATTGTCCATGAGTAATCTCCCTGATGTCATTCAACACCATTGTGACTTAGATCCAATTCCTTTCAAGTAAACATTTTTACTGATTTTCACCCACAACTCTAGTGCTTTCATATTTTATCCTGCAGTAATTATTGACAACCTTTTGTGTAGTTCAGAAGATTAGTAATAGTTATTTTTTAGCCTTTCTTCATGTGATGATATCTTTATTTCCCTTTTGTATTTGATGGGATATTTTCAGAACATAAAAACATTCTTCTAATTTAAATAAATATCATCCATGTCTTTTCTTCCTCCATGTTTTCTGATGAGTATTCAGCCATGATCCTCCATATATTTGTCAATTCTTTGGTGGTTTTCTTTGATTTTATGTTTAGAGTTTGGTCTTTTAGGTTTGAGAGTTCTTTGAATTGCCCACTTATGATAAACCTGTATTTTTCCTATTTTTTCCTATTGAGGAATTAGGAAAATGTTTTTGCTATTCTTACTTGAGGATTTCTTTTCCTCCCCATTTTCCCTTTTTTTCTTATTCTTAGGATTGAACGTAGACCCCTCAGACTCTGTTTATATTTTAAAATAGAGAGATGCAGATGATTTTAGAATCATCTTTGTTTTGTTTTGTTTTTTGAGACAGGGTTTCTCTGTGTAGCTCTGGCTGTCCTGGTACTCACTCTGTAGACCAGGCTGGCCTCGAACTCAGAGATACACCTGCCTCTGCCTCCCAAATGCTGGGATTAAAGGCGTGTGCCACCACCGCCCTGCTTAGAATCATCTTTATTTGATAATTTCATGTAACTATAGAAATCCAATGCTGAGCCGGGCAGTGGTGGCGTACGCCTTTAATCCCTTGAAAGGCAGAGGCAGGCGGATTTCTGAGTTCGAGGCCAGCTTGGTCTACAGAGTGAGTATCAAGACAGCCAGGGCTACACAGAGAAACTTTGTCTCGAAAAAAAAAAAAAAAGAAAGAAAAAGAAAAAAAAAGAAAGAAATCCAATGCCGAATCACCTGCAAGATATCCCCAAACCTCTCCCTAAGTTGCTCATGTCTTCCCCTACTCTTGAGTTCAAGTACAAATACATAAAATACTGACCTTTTGACTTAATATTATCTAGATAACAATGAACTGCATTGTCCTCATGAGTCCATGCCTATGCCATGGCTGGAGGACAACATTTTGTTCCATGACTTTAAGTAATCTGTTTTGAAATTCATACCTTGTTAGTGATAGCAATACCTCTCTGTTTCACATTTAGTTTATTAATATGTAATTTCAATATTTACAGCTTTTTAATTTTTACCTGAAGGTATAGTTCATTCTTCTACATTAAACATATTTTTATGTATCATTGAACAATTATCAAAAACCTATTTTTCCTCATAGTAGGATCATGTGACCTATTATAAGGTTGAACTTCTCTCCTGGGAATTACTTACACATCCCTGGTTCACCATGAGTCAAGAAATATTTTAACATGTACAAAAAAAAAATCCCAGTTGTCTTTTAATTTTCTTACTTTTAAAACAGTATTTTTAGAACTATTTTGTTTAAAAAGACTCTATCTCTTGAAATGTGTCTGTTTTATAAACATCACCATCAGGAAGAAACGTGCACATCTTTGCAATCATTAGCTAGATCTTAATTGTTCAAAATGCTCTGAGAACACAATATTTTACAATAATGTCAATTAAAATCCTATGTCAATTAAAAACATACCAAACATTACTAAGACTTTACTTAAGACCTTACTTTGACTTTTCTTCCTAAATGAAAAACTCATGGACGTTTACAGCTCTTTCTTCACTTAATAGCCCATATTGATTGTACAGAATAACAAATGGGGTTTATTATGGCATTGTCATTACATGTATATAATGTCCTTTGGTCATAGCTACCCTTATTATCTGCATTTATTCTGCCATCTACTTTTCCTTAGTAGATCTGCCTTCATGGACAAACCCCTAAACCACCCCCAGATTACACATAGAAGAAATGTGTGCTTGTTTTTCTGAGTCTGACTTATCTCACTTAATGTGACCTCCAATCCCATATATTTTCGTGCAAGTGATACACTTTTGTTCTTCTGCATACAAATAACTCTTCTTTAATATAGAATAAAATGACTGCTTACAATTCTAATCTCTTGTGTTATGGAAACTCTGCCAGATCCCATCTCTGTCAATCCTCTGGGATTCTCCAAGAGAAAGCATGGGGAGGGTACGTTCTTTAGTGCCATTCACATTAGAACCCCAATGAATAATTCACTGCCTAGTTTGGTTTCTGCAACCAACCCCCCCACAGTCTCCCACTCCTCAAAGGCCAGTTAGCAGGAGGCTGTTACATAGAACAGACTTCTATTAGATGTCAGAGAAAAGAGAAAAGGATACCTAAATCAGAAAACCCCTTAGGTGCTCCCTGGTCGACCCTGTCTGAAAGTCTCCCTGACTTTTGCTCCGTAGGGATCTGTCAGGATTAGTGTTCTCAAGATTTGTCTAAGTGCTATGACTTGGTTTCTCTTCCCTTCCAGAATTCCTGGCATCCTTTTTTTCTCCCTGTCTGGTTCCATCTGTCACTATTATAGAAAGTACTAAGTTCTCATAACCCACAACATTTCAACCTCTTTCTTTTCATCCACCATTGCTAGTGTTCAGAGGGTACCAGTTTTTACCTCTATCCAACCCAGTTAAGGTAAAATAAGCATCCATCTGGACCTTGTGCATATTAGCACCCTGGTGTGTGTATGTCTGATCTACATTTTAAGCATCTTTGCTGGTATTTTAATCAGCCTTTTATCCCTCATTCCCCCACACACTGTTGAATATATTTATTGATGATGCTGGTGTGTAATAACTGGCATCAGGTCAGCAGGTGGGTAAGATAGACAAGGACACAGGAGACTAGTTTTAGTTACTGACTACAAAATCT
>JADRCD010234562.1:3117-40074 GCA_019843815.1 Montemys delectorum
CTCTCCCTCCCCCTATCCCTCTCCCTCTGCCTCCCCATCCCCTCCCTCTCTCACCCTCTATTCTTCTCCTCCCCCCTTCTCTTTCTTTCTTTCATGCAAAGAATCAAACCCAGGGCCTCAGATCTGCTAGGCCAGCAGTCTCCCCTTGAACCACAAGCCCAGCCTCCCACGGGTTGCTCACATTTCCCTTAACAAGGTTCCTTGGAAGACCTCCGGAGTGACTGTGGATGGTAGCTCAGCGTTGGGTGTTGTGAATTTGCCTGATTTGTTTACTCCACTCTTACTGGTAGACAGGTAGCTTATGATCAGTTACCTCAAACACCAGGACCGCTAGCACTCTTTGTAAATGTCCCTTTGTGTGCCTGTCATTGACTGTCCCCAGTAATGGCTGGAATTATGATATGGAACCACTGGAAACTGCATTTACACTTGGCTGTGTTTCAAGAACTCTTTTATGTATCCCAGGCAATGATTAATGCTAGCTAAAGTTTTATCATTGTGCCTGTGCGATGGATGGAAAGTTGATATCTCCGTGTTTTAATTTGCATTTCCCCAATTACTTCTCTCATGAGCAATGGCTATCTCTCCTCTACGAATGGCCCATTCACATCCGTTGCCACTTCATAAAAATGATTTGTAGTAACCGCTTTTATCTTACTCATTTGTCTAGTGTATATAATGGAATCATTTTCTAACCTTATTTATGTGCCTTTTGTCTAAAAAAGTGTTAAATTTTTCTGTCAGAGGGAAGTAAATCCTCTTTTCCAACATTCTAACAATGGTCTCTATTCTAATTTTAATATGTTTTTAGCTTTAAAAGATGTGGGATGTTGAGAGTAGCTCTCATCTTTGTAGTGGCTAGTAAATTATTGTAGCACTGTTCACACATTAGCCCATTTTTCTCCCAGAAATTTGAAGTTCCCTGTGTGTCAACATTTGAATTTATTTGAGGCCTGACCAGTTAGATATATGCACACATGCATTCATGTACACATACATGCATGCACACACACATATTTCTCAATAACTTAAATCAGGCCAACTAAGCTGGGCATGGTAAGACACCTGTAGTCCCATGGACTTGAAAGGCTGAGGCAGAAAGGTCTCCTAACCCCAGGACTTCACAGACTCACTTTGACAACATGGTAATGCTCTGCCTCAAAAACAGACAGGGCTTGGGTAGGAGGAAGGAGAAAGAGAGGAAATAATACAGAGATTTGCAGACTTCTTCAGTTAAGAATCAGAAAGCGAACAGTCCAGGCTTCATTAACAGCACCTAATAATGAGAGGAGCGTACCATGGGTAGGAGCTAAGCCAGATCCCTTTGAAATGCTCAGGCTTTGAGCTGAACAATTTCTGTAATCATGGTTCTAGCAACATCTTGCCATGTCTAGAAGAAAATAATAAATTATCACAATCTGCACATAATTTGACCTGAACCTATGGTTATGAAGAATATCCTCAGAGAAGCCTTTCTTAAGTACACATATCTATGACAGAAGTTGTGGTATGGCTACGTTCATCCCAAAGTATATTTTACCATCACTGTCTCAAAATGTGTTCTGTTCTGTTTCGTGTGAATATTCAAGTAGAACCTTAACTCCTGAATGAAACTGGGATTTTAAACTACTAATGCAAAATTTTCCTTTTGTTAGCATTATTGAATTATAATTCACAAATGAAAATGTATTGAATGAGCCAGTCAAATGGCTCAGCAGGAAAAGGTGGTTGCTAACAAGGCCTGATTCCCTAAGATCAATCCCTGGGACCCACAAGTGGAATTAGAGAATTTTGAAAGTAGTCTCCTGACCTCCAAAGGCACACTATGACATGCATGTGCAGGAAAATTATATATACACATACATGCATGCACAAAGATCTGCCCTCTTAGGAGATCTTAAGTGTATGATAAAGTCAATATAATATTAACTGCAGTTGTATTTCTGATATATTATGCTACATATCATTCATACCTTTCACATACATGACATGTATACATGTATGTCACATATCACACACATGGTGCATTTACATAGGTCTATTATGTAGACTGTGCATTTGTGTGTAAATATATGTGTGTCTGCACATGATAAATGAAATAAATCAAAACCAAAAGATAAATATCGTATTATCACTTATGATTCTAAATCTATGTAGAATCTAATATGGTCAAGCCTACAGAAGTGAAATATAGGATGGTAGATTCCAGGGCTTGGAGTGGCCATGGAAGAATGAGGCAAAAAGTACATTTGTGAACATGCTCCAGAAGACCCCACAGTAGATGATGCACCTGTGAATAATCCAAAGTTTGTAGCAAGTACCTAAAAGTTATCTAATTTTTTTACTGAAAAATATACTATTATGTGTCGAAAGGGCAGAGATTTCAAACATGAATGAAAGCTGTCTTATTTAGGACCATTGTAGGGGTTGGCGAGGCGCTCATCTCTAGGGTGAGTGTGTGAATGACTTTACTTGTAGGAGTGTGAGTGCTCACAGACAGCCTCCCTGAGAATATGATCACTGTGTCTTATGGTGAGCACAGCCTGTTTCCCTTCCGGCTTCTGTTGTAGCATTGCTACATACTTAGTGTCTGCGATGACATGTGTTTACTATCTCACCTCTCTGGGGAATGAGGCAGAGCCTTGAGGCCAGGTTCACTGACTGAAATCAGGCTCCAGGCCAGGGTTCTGCTCCTTAAGACAACTTGGTTTCTTTCTTTGCTGGATTCTGGAAGGATCCTTGTTGAGATCTTTGCCTGTCTTTTATTCTCTGGCTCCCTCTAACCCCCTCCTTTCTCTCATTCGGAATATTGAAATTATATTGGGCCTCCCGAATAAACTCCTACTTCACAATCATTAGCTGAATTACATCTATCACAGCCTTTTTTCCCCACGTGAGGAGGCATATTCTTGGAACTAAGAGCAGCAGTGTCTTTGAGGGTGCCAGGATTCCACCCATTCCAAAGATAGTTATTAGTGTTTGCAGTAGACTCTGCTGCTCCTGTACTGTAGTGTAGACTATGGCGCTGGGGTAGACTGCACAGCCTAGCACCGGGAGGCGGTGGCCTCCACACTGGCTCTGCTGACTCCTAGTCCTAAGAATCTTTTCTCTGTACCTCAATCTCAGCTAATTAATATCTTGACAGCTGGACAATGCCACTGGTTGATTAGACTATTCATGTTTGGATTATGGAACTCGAACTGGGTATGGAATCTGAGGGGCAAAAATCTTCAAAATGCCTAGTAAACAATGGAATTAAGACCTTGTTAAGATAAAGGGTGGCATCTGCTCTCCCAAAAAGGAAAAGTCAATTTTACGGCACATCTTGAACTTCCAGTGTCACTAATTTAATTAGCTAAACACTTCTGAGAATTTCTTCATTTTGTCTAAGTATTAAAAGATATATATACCAAGCAGAGTCAGTTGATAATGAGCCTAGCTTTTATTTCTGTCCTCTGAGGACTTGATTTTGGAGTCATGGTTCCCTAGACAAACACTGCCCGGTGTTTCTGCCCAATTCTTCAATTTTCAAAAGTAATTGGATTTGGTAAAGAAAACAGTGCACGCCTCTCCTGTTAAATTGGCTGCTATTCCTTACCAGGTACTTCAGCCAAGAGAGAAGAAAATGAATCCGCCCTGCCTCTTTCCCCCTCATTCTGCAGCAGTCTCATAAGTTGAAATGCAAATAAAGAACTGGAAGATGCACTGCTCTTGCTGTTCTGGGTAGGGATACACAACGAAACCCAGCAGTGTCTCAGGAGCAGTTTACGTGGTCAGGAGTGAAAAGTCTGGGGGACCAGCCCTCATTTGGAACTATTCTTGCTGAGTGTTTTTCAAAGTGCTCTATAGAATTCTAGCATCATTCCAGAAATAAGAATTGACTGCCGTTGTCCTAACTCACCAGAAGGAGAATGAGAACTAGTTTGTGTGAAGGAAGCACCCACAGTTGGGAACTTTATCACACATCTCCTCTGGGTAGCTGGCTCTCGCCTTACAACTCCAAACGAGGGTTTGCAGGGAAGCTTCATGATTCAGTCACTTCAAAAAGAAACATTTAAATTAACTGTAAATTCTATTTTGTCAACTTGAGCCTCATAGATGCAGAGTGAGGCAACACAGACTGCTTGGGGCCAGCAAAGATGCCTCTGCAGGCAAAGGCACTTGCTGCCAAGACTGAGGATCGAAGTTCTAGCCCCAAGACTCACATTGGAGAAGAGAACTGATTTGGACAAGTTAACCTCTGACCTTAGCACATGTGCCCTAGCAATATGCCCAAACACACACACACATGCACACACACATGCACACGCACATGCACACGCACATGCACACATGATAGATGGATGGATGATAGATGGATGGATGGATGATAGACAGACAGACAGACAGATGATAATATTATAAGAAAATTAAAATGACTGCTGAAATTGGGCTGTTTCCTGAGGTAATTAGCTTCAGGAGCCATCTGAAAATACCTTTTTTTTTTTTTTTTTTTTTTTTTTTTCTGGCTTTTGGTAATTCCAGTGATGAACTGATAAACACATAAGGAGAAAGATGATTGCGGTCATCTTTAAACAGTCCATCAAAGCCATTATTTCTAAGTACCCCCAACCCTCACCAAGGGCTGGACAGGACTGTGGAGAGCCCTGCTGCTCTTGCAGAAATAAGACTTCCCAAGTCAGACAGCTCATGGTCCAGGGCATCTGATCCCCTCCTTAACTGTCTGATGGCACCTGCACTTACATGAGCAAATGCACACACACACACACACACACACACACACACACACACACACTTCATTTTTTAAAATGATAAAAGTATAATGTTTTATAAAGCTCTGCCCTCAGCAGAGTGAGTACTACCTCCTTCCAGGACTATAACATCATCTTCTAGTAATTCCACCATGGTTCATCTATCAAGGAATTAATCCCTCTATACGTCAAAATACCCCTGGAAGTGTCTCAAAGGCACAGCCAACTTCGTATTTTACTAGTCTCTTAGCTGCTGCTCATCCCAGTCAAGTTGATAACTACGATTGACCATCGCAGTATCCATGAGAGAAGGTGGCCTCACTTGATTTGGATAGCATAGTACCTTTTATGAAATGTGATATTTACCACAGTACTTCATTGAAGAGTTCTCTTGAATACCATGTGCCTAGTTATTTCTATCTTGGGCAAAATTAATTACAGTTTATTTTGCTTATGAGTTAAGGACCATGTTTTATGGGGCTTCAGGATTCCTAAGATGCCGAATAACAGTTTGAGTGTTGGAACTTCAGAATTAGTCCCAACTAAACTCATTCTTTGAAGCTATAAGGGCTGATTCTCCCCAGGGTACACTTGACTGTCAGAATGACACACTTGGAGTGTGACCCCGAAACATTGCATAAACTTGAGGGGATGTCCCGATATGGGATGACAGCAACTTGTTTCTTCTAGTTCTCTTAACTTTATTCATTATCATGGAGCCATGCTTGGATTAAAACACAGTCACAAGAGTAAGATTTTATGACATTAATAGTTGTCTTTTTTAAATATGTGCATTCATACCTTAATATCGTTTTCCTTTTAAAATTTTGTACTTGAAATTTTAAAAAATAAAAAAGGTCTCCTGAGAGTCAAGAAGATCTCAGAGAGCCAGTCATCCTTGAATTACAGAAACCAGACGCCAGTGAGACCTAGATCCTGAGAAGGAAGTAGGTCAGGGCACACCTGCTGCAGCCACACACAGCCTCTTGCCATCACTTTCAGCTGGCTAGAATCACTTGTGCATATCCTCCACCCTGACTTCTGGACTCACTGGCATAACCGTGAAGTATTGAGAAGAGGGTGAGAACCACTGGCATCATCCTGAAGTAGCCTAATGGTCGAGAAGAGGGTGAGAACAGCAGTACCCAGCCAGGGCTGGTATCCCCAGGCAGCTGCTAGTGGAAGATAGTCACAAGGACAGAGACACCTTTGAGGTACAAACTACAGTGTGTTCATGTCTGATGTGGACACAAAAAATGGAAAGGACTTTGGCTTCTGGGCCCTTCAGAGAAAGTGACCTTCCTGTGCTGTGACCCAGCCTGGCACTGGCTTCCTGAAGAAGGAGCAATCTGCACATGGTGGAGGCCTCTGGGATTTCACAGCTAAACTACACAGGGAAGGGCAGCAGGTCCCTTATCAGGGCTAAATGGTGCCTTGTGTCTCAAAGAAGCTAATGCCTTCAGGTACAGGCTAATGACATGCGTGGCTAGCTGTCATTTAGAATGATGGTAGCTGGGCAGTAGTGGCACATGCCTTTAATCCCAGCACTTGGGAGGCAGAGGCAGGAGGATTTCTGAGTTCAAAGACAGCCAGGGTTCCACAGAGAAACCCTGTCTCAAAGGAAAAAAAACAAAAAACAAACAAAAAAACAAAAAACAAGAATGATGGTGAGGGCCAGACAGATGGCTCTAGTTAAAAGGACTTGCTCTGCAAGCCTGGTGCCCTAAGTTTAAATATCCAGAGCCCACATAAAAAGCCAGATCAGTATTAAGCATCTGAAACTCCAGCATTCCTACAGCAAGACAGGAAGAGAGGACAAGGCTAATCAGCGGGAAGCTCTCAGGCCAGCTAGCCTGTATATGCTGTGCAGAAACACAAGCAAGAGAAACTCTGCCTCAAACAAGGCTGAAGGTGAGAACAGACTCCCAGAAATTGTTGTCTGACTTACATACACACATTGGGAAAAAAAGTAAAGAATAAGGAGATATCATTTTTACCCAGAGAATGGCAGTCTGGGAATATCGGAGTCTAATGAGTTAGTATTTTTTGAGCTAACATCTGGCGGTCTGTGCACCAGCCAGAAGACGTCAGCACAGTCAGGCACAAAATCTGAGTTCATTCCTACCTTCTCTACAGAATGCTTCAGTGGTGTTTTATTATATTTTTTGCTAGCAATTATTTTAGACATATTCTGCATCTCTTCTTCTCCCCCTGCAAAATGAAATAATAAGCCATTACTCAGAGGGTTTTTCACCTAAAATTTCATCCTCTAGGATGTAGCAGTGAAGATTCAGGTCAACTGTGAGCTCACCTTCATTCTTTTCTTTAAGAAGAGTGAATGCCAGTAGTTATTATATGAGCTGTAGGACGGACAGCTGTCCCTTTAGTGTGGACAGACAGTCAGGAAAGGCCTTGTTGCTGCTTTTAGAGGATGAGCTTTCCTGAAATCCATGCCAGTTGCCATCCTTGTCCATTGATGGTGAGCTTTACCACCCCGCCCCGGCCTGGAGACACAGCCTACACACAGCTGACTGTGAGTCCCCCAGTGTAGAGCCACAGCCTACACACAACACAGAGCAGCTAACTCAAAATGTTGTCTGAAAATTAAAGCTAAAGCAAAGTCGAGCCCGTGTATAGACTCTAAATTAATTGGGAAACTATACCAACCCATCTGGAGTCCTTAACTGTGGGTCCACAAATAAAGTTTTTTTTTTTTTAAATTTCAGAATCTATCCAAAGTAGGCCAAAGTCATTTTGCATACTAGGCTTCAGCCTGTCATTTAAAGAGCAGTCAGTAAATCTTTCATCTTCACACGACAGTTTTCCAAAACTTGAGTTTCAGAGTAAGAACTAAACTTGTTGCTCTTCTGTAAGTAAATAGCTCATGGTTACTAAGAAAGGTTCCTTAGGCTCCTGGGCATGTCTCAGAATGCCCAGCTTTCACTCAACATACTGCCTTATTCTATACTATTCCAGGGAGGTGCATTTCTAAAATAGACACTATTACCTCGGTTTGAATATCACCAATCAGATTAAATGACTCCCCCTTCCCTATAGCAACCTCATTGCTAGATCAAAATTTTGTAGAGACACATGAAATGATGTAATAGTAGTTAATTCCATTTCACTAGATTTTTATTCTACATATCAGAATTATATAGGAATTATAGATCATATGCACTGCTTCACGTTTTATTTACATTCTTACCATCTCAGTTCATTCTTATATCTTATATTAAGAAAAAAAGTTTTTCAAAGAAAGAAAAAATACAGTTCTCAAGACAGAAGTATACATTTCCATTTTAATACAAATAAAATCTGATTCAATCTCTATTTACCTGAGTAGTAACTCGATCTAATATACAGAGTAACACTGGATTTATGCCCTTGCAGGTAAATAGTTATACGTAATAATCTTTATGTCCATCACGGTGAGATGACCACTATTGCTCAGTAGAGTGTGTCCAGTCAAGATGAGCCTGGAGCCTCATCTGTAGGTGTATTAGGAGTAGGTTACATTCAGAGGCAAATGAGTTAGGTTTAAAGACATTAATGCAATGTATTCATGGCTAAATCTGAAAATGAAAATCATAAATTTCATATAGAAAATGCAAAATTAACCCTTCATAACCTTGGGCTAGGTGGCAGACTCTTAAGTTGCCATCCCCAACATATGAGCAACAAAAGAAAATTTAAATACATATAATAAAATGTAAGAGTTCTGTGCATCAGAGAACATTGTCAGTAATAAGAAAAAGATTAAAAAACAGGGAATTATTGGTAGACCATATATCTGATAGGAGTATAGAGCCAACAGTATGAGGAACCTTTCAACACAATAACGAAAAAGTGAATAATTACATTAAAATGAATTACTCGAGTGGGTATTTCTTCAAGAATGAAAATAGCCATCTCCTACGTGGAGAAATGCCTGACATTTGTAGGTAAATGCAAATAAAAAGCACATGGAGCTACTACCACTTGGCTCACACAAAGATGGCCTGTGTAGTGAATGGAATCAATTCAAATCAAATCAAATTGATTCAAAATCAATTGAGAATAACAAGTGCTGGCAGGGAAATGGCTCTGCTACAGGAAATGGTCTGAGTGCTTCTCAAAACTATAGTTACGTAAGACCCTAAGCTCTACCTCTGGTATGTACAGAAAAGGATTTCAAGCAGGGGCTTTATATGTTCCAGTATACGCATGTCAATAGCAGTGTGGCTCACAAAATATAGACACCGTACACACCTATTGGCAAGTGGATGCATAAAATAACTTTTTATATATCCAATGGTAGTCATCCATAAAAATGAATGGAAGCACGTTAGAGTAACTATTCACCCAATGCGATTGTCATCTCTGAGGCTTACTGTCACTGTCCACTAACCTCGGCCTAGGCCTGGAAGCTTCTGGCCTTTGTACAATCTTATCTAGACCTAGAATGTTTTTAGCCAGTGAGACTTACTGCTGAATAAGCTCACACTGTCTTATTCTTTCTGATCTTTGGCTGGCTGATTCATCTCAGCTGTTCCTAAAACTCCTCTCCAATCTAACCGACCCAATCTGGATTCTCTCTTGACCTCTGAATGGCTCTGCTTGACCTCATACTAACTTTAGCAATCTGTTCTGATCTTCTGGCTCCTTCTCATTCTCTGGCCCATGCTGTCTTCCCCTGTGTCTAGCTTTTCTCTCTACAACCTATCTCTGTAAAACTCTCCAGGTAAAACCGCTTCCTCTCTCTCTCTGCACTGCCCCATCCAGTACCTTCCCTTTCCTCTCTGTTCTTGTGAAAGTTGGGCATATTCTGTTATGTCTAGTCTTCCTCTGATTTGTCACTCTGTCTGCCGCTCGATTAGACATCACTTTCAAACATGGCTGCTTCCTTCTACAAACTAACTTTAGGTTCATTGTTTGGGATTAAAGATGTGGGATTACAGACTAAGGGCGTGTCTGTATTCCAGCCAGAGGGATTAAAGGTGTATGCTAAGGCTGAGCCACACCACAACTAGAAGCAGGTTTTTCCAGTAAACACACAATCTCAGAGTTCACAGTGTGATCAAATACCCTGCAACAATAGCACATACCCATAATCCTAGCACCACCCTACCTAGCACCATCCTACCACCCTAATTCTTGTTAGGTAGGAGAATTGTGAGTTCTAGGCTGGTATAGACTATATAGTGAGAACTTGCCAGAGAAAGAAAGGAAGATAGGACGGGGGTAGAGAAAGGGAGGGAAGAGGTGGATACTGATAGGATACCAATACCAGCTTCAACAAAAATGTACTACCAGTGAAGAAGCCAGGCTCAAAAGCTCACAAACTCTGTACATGAGATATGCAGAATAAAAAGGTCTGAGAGGAGAGGTGGAAGTCGGTGGCTACTGGGGGCTTAGGGGACAGTGGAGAGGGGCTTGGGAGAAGCTGCTTAAACAGAGGCTTTCTGTTTTCATGATGGAAATGCATTGCACCTGGGTGGAGGTGGCGGTTGTAGGACACCATAACCACTCTCCACACCACTGAGCTTTTTTGTTTCCAAATGTTTGTTTTGTATTATGTGAATTATCACCTTGATGAAACATTCCCAGAACGCTGACAAGCACATTCATGTAAATGTTTCTCATGAGAGTAGCTGAAGACACACGTGAGGACTTGGCTCTGCATCATGAGTAATACATCAGTAATAGATCTAATCATGTATTCGGCTTTAGGACTCATTGATATTTCTTGTCTTTTCAGGACTCGCAACTTGTATCTTCTGGACACAGTAATCCAAGTAAGAATGCCTCTGTCCCTTTCTGATGTCTCTCTATTGCTTTCTGAGTTGGGGGAGGGGAATGTGAACCGTAGGCTTTAGATTGAGTGGAGAAGGAGAGTGGATGTTCTGGTGGCGTGGCCTAAAGATGGCCCTGAGTGTGGATGTTTTGGGGAGAGGTGGCCAAAAACATAGACTAGTGCATTTCAAAGAGATACTAGAAGAAAGAGTATTGTGTTCTGCTGGTCCTTGGTATACACGAGAGAAACAAGTCAAAAGGCAAGTAACAAGATGTCTGAATTAGAAGAAAATGAAAAGGCAAAGAAATCTGATCAGAAGGCTTTCCAATAAATGACCTTAGACTCTATGAAGGAAGTGCACACTTGCTAAAGATACTGTGTCTTCTTCAGAAATAGGCAGACTAGACTGGACAGGAAGTAGTCTCCTTATTGAACCAGTGGCTAATGAAGCATGAGAGCTCTGCCATCACAGAAGGGAGGGAGCACTCTATGAAGGGGAGTTTTAATTCCCTTACTTGGCCCTTACAGATTGGTATTAATGTTGTCTGGGGCATTAAAAATGCATAAGCTGCCCTATTTGTGTCCTAAAAGCAAACTCTTAAGGACTGAGTGGGCTGCGTGTTTCTTGAGCAGCCAGTGAGCTAGGAACAGCCTTTGCTTCTTACAAAGCTCTTGTAGGAAGATAAAATCACTTGGCACTGCCTAGTGTGGCTGTGGAACTATGGCTCATCCCCTGGGCATCTGTGAGGCAGGAGAGCTAGAGAGAAAAGATGTCCACACATTGTACTGGGAAGCACCGTACAATTCATGCACAGGTAGAAAAGAGTTGCTTGGGGGAACATTGGCACCGTGGCACATGGTATCATATCCCACCCTCTGCAGGGCTTTCTGGGAGACAGGAACCTGTAGGGACTAGTAAGACTTCTCCTGTGACAAGTTACTCAATGTTTAATAAGCTTCTGTTTTATAATACTAAGATGTTAAATATGCCACTGTATATTCACATTTGAAAGCACATGGTATAGACCCGTGTTTTATAAGTTGGGAGCATGCCTGTTCAGATGGTAGTGAATTGATCTTATGTACTTCCTCCCCTCCCCTTTGGAATCCTCACTCAATGGCCAAGATGCTATAGAAATGGGACTAAATCAGCAGCCACCCTGGGTACAGGAAAGAGTGACACCTTGTGAACAGAAAGATGGGTCCCTACTGACACACAGCCTTAGCAACCAAATTACAGCTAACACAGAAAAAGAATCAACAGAGAGTACGGGTTGGAATGGGAAAAGAGCCCTTGGGAGCCCCTGGGCGGGCTCTAGGTCTCCATGGAAACGCAGCAGAACAGACATGGATGGTCATGATGGACACCTGGCCTATTCCATACATGTCATCCTAAGTTCCCCATCAGAGCTAGTCACACATAAACTTCCCATTTAATTTTCCTTTCGAAAAGCTCAGAAAACCCAGACCACAGTAATATTTGCTTTAAAGATGTTGGCTAGCTCTCCTAGAGAGAAACAGAGTAGATCTAAGATGATGCCAGATCCAAGAAGTGGGATTAATCCGGTGATGGGAAAGAGGGGCAACTTTTCTCCGCAAGATGATTAACCAAAAATTCTGCACACCCAAAGTAAAGTATCCCTACTTTTCTTAAGGAACAAGAAGGGATATTGGGCTCTTGGCTCACCTGCAGGTCCCTCTTCTCTTGTGAAGTTCTAGGCAACAACTCTGTCTTGTACATCAGCCCTTTTTTCCCAAGGCACAGGTGTTCTAGAAAGCTCCATCAGTGTTCTGATGCAGAAATGGACACCTCCCTAGAGTTGATCACTCTGTTGCTCAAAAGAGTAAACATCAGAGAGCTCTGAGAGGAGCCACAGCCTCCGAGATCTGTGTCATTCAAGGCAAAGGAAATCAGAGGTGCAAGTGCAGGAATCTGCAGGAAGACCTGTGTACAACATGTTCCTAAAAGGAGCAAGCAGCTCACTGTAAAAACAAATGGTTGCTGAATAAGTGATCGTGAGAGTTAAAGATATGATCAATAAAACCAATAAGCAGTGGTTGCAGCCCCAAATGTGGCACATACAATGGAACCCCTCATTGTTTTTCTGATGCACAGATGGGAAAGAAGGCTAAGAAAAACAAAAATGCAGAAATTCAGCACCAAGGTCCAGTTGACAGGGAACACTAGAAAAAAGGTCGAAAAATAAACCTCAAACTAAATAGCATCCCACCCACTCACCCCCCAAAAATTAGCAGTATATAATTTAAAAAACACTTTGTGTAAAAAAGGAAAACAGAGACTGTACACAGATTGAGTGAAAACAGAATTCTGACATTAGAATTATAAAGGCCATAATGTAAGCAATCTTACAGAAATAGAAGAAGAAATGAAAGGTAAGGTAAGGAACAAAAGAAGAAATGTTAAGACACATTTCTATAAATTAAAAAAATAGAAATTAAATTTTCCTTGGCCAGATTTAATATCAGACTGAAAATTGTTGAGAAAAAATACTAATGAATCAAAACTCTGAACTTGGGGCTAGAGAGATGGCTCAGTGGTTAAGAGAACTGGCTGCTCTTCCAAAGGTCCTGAGTTCAATTCCCAGCAACCACATGATGGCTCACAACCATCTGTAATGGGATCTGAGGCCCTCTTCTGTCATGCAGGCATATATGAACGTATACTGAACATAAAAAATTATGAAGAATGCAGCTTAGGACAGCCAAAAGCAGACCATGGAATTTAAAAGACCAGAGATAAGTCAGGGAAGTCTACCACACATGTAACTGGAATTCCCAAAACAGGGTGGGGGAGTGGCAGTGGTGAAGGACATGGCAGCTGAGAATTATCCACATGGAATGCTAACCCAAAGGTACATGACGAGGTAGATGGAAAGAAGCCCACATGTGCACGTTCCTGCCAGACTCGGAGGAGGAAAAGGTTTAAGTATCCTCTAATAAATTTTGTTTATAAGAAAGATACACCCAAGCTGATCTCACAAGCATAGCCATGGAAATCAGCAGACAGTGGACATATAGCTGCAGTCAGCTGAGGAAACATTAAATCAATTGAAAATCTAGGTGGGTGGAGAGATGGCTTCACAGTTAAGGCTGGGCACTGCAGAGGACCAGAGATCCATTCCAGCTCACAACCTCATGGAATCCCAGATCCAGGAGATTCAGCACACCCCTGACTCCCTGGTGTGGCTATTCACAGATATTTAAGTTAAATATTTCATTTCAAAATCCTATGTAACCAAAGGCAAAACTACATGAAATTAACGTTGTAGTAGTATATGTTTGTAATTGTCTAATTTTAGAAATTACACATTTTGTATCAAAATTTTACACACCTAGCCTGAGCAGTCCTACCTACAACCATTTATTTAAAAAAAAAAAAAACGCCTCAGTCATTTTTAAAAGTAAAATCATTTTGCACATGGTAAAGCTGGTTGCTTCATACCAAGAATTCCAGCAAACACAGGAAGGAGCTGGCGCCCACTTTTGGAGATCCTGGTAGGAAGAGCAGCCATTCCCCACTGGCTAGGGCCAGCATAACCATGGTATCAAAACCTTACAAGACCCGTACAAGGAAGAAAACTTGTAAAGCAATTTCTTAATGATCCTAGCACACAAGCATCCTAAGACTGTGTTTGCTAATTAAATCTAGCAAAGTATAAAATACATTTCAGAGTGTAATAATTAAGAAGTGCTATTTGTCCTAGTACTTCAAAATCAGATTCTGTTCAAATACTAATGTAATTCACCATGGTAATTATGAAAAGAAAATATGTTTAATCTAAGACATTGAGAAAATACTTGATAAAATTCAATATATGTGATTCAGGGGAAAATGTCGATTAAGTTGGGAATGGAAGACCAACTCATTCCCAGGAACGGTTAGTTAGCCAAAGCTGGAAGGGAGAGTCTTTATCTGATTCTGTTCGAGTGTCTCTCTCACCCTCTAAAGTTTCGACAAAAGAGCCAGTTCAAATGCACCCAGCAGGATAGAATCCTTGATCACAGCTGCAAACTAAGAAAAGGGAAAAGTGTTCATTAGGGTGGAAATCCCCGAACTTGTTTCCCCGGAGTGATGTGATTATCGATATATTGATAGAACATTGAAAACCCCACAGATGAATTATTAGAATTAATTAAGAAGTTTTAACAAGGGCTGAGGAGATGGCTCAGCGGGTAAGAGCACTGACTGCTCTTCCAAGGGTCCTGAGTTCAAATCCCAGCAACCACATGGTGGCTCACAACTATCCATGATGAGATCTGACACCCTCTTCTGGTGTGTCTGAAGACATCTACAGTGTATTACACCGGAGTGGGGCCCAGAGCTGGAGTGAGCGGGGCCAGAGTGAGCAGGGCTGGAGCAAGCAGAGGTCCTGAGTTCAATTCCCAGCAGCCACATGATGGCTCACGGCCATCTGTACAGCTACAGTGTACTCATACACATAAAATAAATAAATAAATAAATCTTTAAAAAAAAAAAAAAAAAGAAGACGAAGACGTTTTAACAAACTATTGAGAAATGTTACAGACAACATAATGTCAGGTACCGGCATTAGAAGACACAGGTTAGCATTCTGTACACATTGAACTGTAGATTCAATACAATGCCAACTGAAGTTCAAACTTCCATATATATGGAAGATGGCAAGCTGGGCCTTGAATTTATAGAGCGAAAGATGAGCATGGTAAGTCTTGACATGAACGAAGTTTGAACCTTGCTGTATCAGTATTGAAAACAAAGCTTCGTAAGGAAAGTAGCAGGGGAGGGTTGGTGGCGGACCATGAGTCCGTTGAAACTGGAGTCCCACTGAAGCTAGTACTGTAGGTCAGTGTGGAGAGGCAGGTGTCTAGTGCCAAATACTTGAAATGAGAGACAATGAAATTAGCTCTGCACTGTGTATAAAAATTACCTCAAGTATTTTTTTTTTCAAGACAAGGTTTCTCTGTGTAGTCCTGGCTGTCCTGGAACTCACTCTGTAGACCAGGCTGGCCTCAAACTCAGAAATCTGCCTGTCTCTGCCTTCCAAATGCTGGGATTAAAGGTGTGTACCATCAGTGCTTGGCTTTTTTTTTTTAAGATTTATTTATTTATTATATGTAAGTACACTATAGCTGTCTTCAGACACCCCAGAAGAGGGCGTCAGATCTCATTACGGATGGTTGTGTGCCACCATGTGGTTGCTGGGATTTGAACTTAGGACCTTCAGAAGAGCAGTCAGTGCCCTTAACCGCTGAGCCATCTCTCCAGCCCCTACCTCAAGTACTTTTAAGAGGCCAGTAAAACTGTGTGCTTTTAGGAGAAGGTAATGAGGTTTCTTGTCTGTATCCTCAGTAAATATGAGAACATCAAAGGAAACTATTGGCCAATATCATTTCTTGAAAGGTAGAAACATAGTTTAGTCAAACATAACCAGGACAGAAGTAAAAGGCTTACCCTGAGATGTTTTATCTTATTATTTTAGACTTATAATTGGTGTTTTAAAATTCACCATTTGTGTTGGGACAGTGAATCACTGCACTGAATATAAAGTGAATGTTAAGAAATGACACAGAATAGTCAGTACAAAGTCTGCATCTCTTTAGTTCTGAGAGACATGCAGGCATCAGGGTGAGCTCTCTTTCCACACTTCAGTATTCGAAGGACCATAAATTTGTATTTACCAGTCCAGGGCAGGAAAGCTCTCCCACCAAAGCTCCTAATGTTCCTGGAATGGTGTTCATAAGTATTTTCCAACGTATCGTTCACAAAGATAAAGTCTAAATGCCCATCCCCAGCAGTCTGGTTAGAAGCTCACGGGATAGCTCCGTGGCAGGGGGCTGTGCACATCCTGGTGGCTGATGGTGAAAAGTCTGCTCTTGAGTGTCAACAGCAAGTCTCAGAGGACCATACTGCAATACAGTTCCATTCATATAAAGTGAGAAACCACAGTGACTGGGGTATGTGTACCTGGTGATTTGTCTATCCAGAAAGGAACGGGAAGGTTGAACTAGAATCCTCTTTCTAGCTACTTGGCAGCAGGGCAGGGGAGAGGATGGGATGCACTGGAGGCGCTCGGGAGGGACTAGACCATTTGTTACTGCTTATTTCCCACCTGGATGGTGTTCCCATAGTTCATTTTAATTTTTAAAAACTTTTTTCTGTTCCCAAAACATTTTATGCATTTTATGTGCATTAAATTCACATACTGTTTAGCAATCTTTTAGGAAGATTGGCCTGGCCTTTACTCGAGAAGAACTGACCCATGGAGCAGTGGGATGTAAGAATGACAAGCATTTGGCATAAATGCGAGAGCATTGGCCTCCTTCTGCATGGGTCAGCCCTCACTGCACTGTTCGTTATTATCTAATACTCATATTAGACTCTAAGTGCTCATGATTGGTTTGTAATTTCTCTATTTGACCTATGAGCAAATCCAATAATTGCTTAATTCATATTAACGATGGTGGTTTGTTAATGATTATGATTGAACAAAATATGACTATTTTAAATTTTAACAGTGTAAAAGGGAAGATGTAGCTGCTTAGAGTTGAGAGAGAAAGGAGGGGAGGAAAGAAGCCGTGAGTGAGCCTCCTCAGTGAACATTGTATAAAGACAGAAGCTGAGGGGCTGCGGGGAGGGCTCAGCCCTTAGGAGTGCTTGCTTGGTTCCCAGCACCCACATAGCAGCTAACAACTGTCCTTATCCACTTCAAAGAGAGCTGATGCACTTTTCTCTAGAGGTACCTCACTCCTTTGATGCACAGATGTGCAAGCAGGCAAAACATCCACACACATTAAATAATAATACAAAATTATTCTTTTTGTTTGTTTGTTTTTGTTTTTGTTTTTGTTTTTTTTCTTCGAGACAGGTTTTCTCTGTGTAGTCCTGACTGTCCTGGAACTCACTCTGTAGACCTGGCTGGCCTCAAACTCAGAAATCCTCCTGCCTCTGCCTCCCAAGTGCTGGGATTAAAGGTGTGCGCCACCACTGCCCGGCTCAAAATTATTCTTAAAAGAAGCAGATTAGTCAAGAAATAGAAGATTATGCTGTCTTTCCTTCAAAGCAAATAAATCTTTGACTTCGTTTTCAATGTGAGAAATTAAAAATTAAATATACTTACAGTCATAAATACATATAAGAAATGCTAAAAATAAAAACTGAATTAGTGAAAATTATGGAGGGAGAGCTTATTACATTAATGAGAATAGATGTTATCTAAAATAGATACATTGTTTAGAGTAGTAATTGCAGGTTAACAGTTAAAAACAGAAGCCGGTGAAGTTACTGCTTTTTGATTGAATTCACTTTGGCCATGCACATGAATAGCCTGTGATGCAACTGTGAAAAAAGTCACAGAACAGCCGAGTTCTCTTCTGAGAGAAAGCCCAGCCTACTGCATGTCTATCTGGGCAGTAGGGGTGGGAACCTTTACTAGTATTTTAGTATTTTCTATAGCATTGTCATTAAAAATTCAAAACCAAGGCACGGCTCCTCACAGTCTCACTAGACCTTGCTCACCCACCAGTGTTTGCTTTATATTGTGCTTTTTCATTATTTTTAAACTTTTCATACAGTGTGTTTTGAGCATTTTCATCCTCCCCGCCCCCAGTCCTCTCAGATCTTCCCTTTCTCCCTATCCACCCAACCTCATGTTCAAAACAGAAAACAAAGCATCAAACCAGAGCAATAACTGGGCAGAGAAAGCCATGGACCCCACGGTTGATCTGATTCCCTTTCCAAACTCTCCTTTGTCAGGAAGATGGTTCCCATGACACCCAGCAGGACACTCTGTGTCTTTAAAGGAATGTGAGTCGGATTTTTTTTTTTTAATCTTTACCTCTGCCAGGCACACAGGAGCCCTCAGGACATGTGATCACTTAGAAAGGAAGCTTTATAATGTTTTAAATGACTCGCCGGGTGATCAATCTGGTTTGTGCCTCAACTCTATCCATCTCTATAGTGATTGGACCTTAAAAGCTCTGAGCCACACTCAGCCCAAAGGTTTTCTACTTCCATGTTAGTGACTGAGCATCAGGAGACATGTGAAACTGAAAACGTGTACCATACACGTACATATATGATGGATGAGTGGATCAGTGGCGAAGGAAGGAAGGAAAAAACATAGAAAGGATGGAGAGATGATAGATAATCTATAGATAATAGTCACATACATAGAGATTATAGATAGAGATAATCTATAGATTCTAGAAAATCTATAGATAATAGATTATACTTATAATCTAGATAACAGAGATTATCTGTAAGTATAGATAATCTATATAATAGAGATTATAATAGATATAGATAATCTATAGTTAATAGAGAGATTATCTATAGGTATAGGTAATCTAGATAATAGAGATTATAGATAATACAGAGATTATCTATAGATAATAGATACATAGAAATTATAAATAACAGATACATAGAGATCATAGATAATAGATACATAGAGAGATTATCTATAGATAATAGGTAGGTAGGCAGATAGATGATAGATGATTGGTAGATGATTGATTGATAGGTAGATGATAGATAGATAGATAGATAGATGATAGATAGATAGATAGATAGACAGACAGACAGACAGACAGACAGACAGACAGACGGATGACTCAGTGAATAAAAGTGGCTCTTACCAAGCCTGGTAACCTGTACTCAATGCTGAGATCTACCATACAACCCCGATGATAGGAGAAAACCAACTCCCAGAGATTGTCCTCAGACATACCTGCTAGGGTGTGCATGCCCCACCCTCATGAAGTGTACACACACACACACACACACACACACACACACACTCACACACACACTCACACACTCACACACACACTCACACACACACTCACACACACACTCACACACACACTCACACACACTCACACATACACTCACACACACACACTCACACACACTCACACACACACACTCATACACACACACACACACACACACACTCACACTCACACATAGGGCAGATAGATGGTAAATAGATGTAAGACGTATACATCAGTATCTTCCCATGCGCTTGCGTATACCCTGATGCATTTTCACAGTTACCTGTGTGATGCTTTCCGTGGTCCCTCTCCCCCTTTCCTCCTCTTGAAAATCCTATCCCCATGGGCAAAATGACCACCCTGTACCTCTTCAGTCTTACTTTTTAATGAGCAGTGCAGATTTCCCCCTCAAAGAGAGTGGTGGCATCCAAGAGCTAATGTGAGGTGACCCCCAGGAACCCTCTCTGTAGGGCACAAGCAAACATCTGCACACTCTTGGTCCTGAGACTTTCTGATTGCCTTTCTCACTTTCCCTGGATGCCTGGTGAAGCGGTGACAATTCTCAGTAGCTCGTGCCCTGAGTAGTTCAACTTGACTTCAGAAATTGCATCACCTAAATTCTGATAGATGTTGGAGGGGGTTAATTTGCCTGAGGTTCCCCCCACCAAAAGACAAGAAAAAGAAAAAAGAAAAAAAAAGGAAACTGCAATTCCTGTCTCAATCCCGGCTTTGCTTCTCCTCAGTAAGTGCCAGTCCCTTCAGCACAGAGGTTGCCGAGTGCACCCACTATCAGACTTCTCCCGTGCATGTCCCATTTGGCCCCATGTTATCCCTCCTATTCGTCCAAACCTCTTCTGTTTGCCCTGTTGCCACAACATAAGTGCTGCTAAGAGCAGAGATAATGAGCTGTGGCTTTGTGCCATGCTGAAGCCAGCCCACAACACCTCCAGCCCTGGGACCCCATGTGCAATCCAACCTGGGTCCTCTCAGCCTGGCTCCTTGGCAGGATTATTGGTCAAGGTAAAACATTCATGGAGATGCCCAAATGAGATCTTCCTTTATCTTATAATGATTCCTTGTTTTCTGACAGGAACTGTTGGAAACGTTTACTGTCTAGTACTGCTGAGCCTGTCTGATATCCTCCATTGTAATGGTGCCTTAGTGTAACTGTTGACAGCTGTTCCCTGGGAAAAGTAACCCGTTTCTCCAAACTCGGGGGAGGGAGGAGAGTCAGTGTATGTAAGAATTAAACCTTCGTTTAATTTCGTCTTACATAACACAGGTGCTATGGTTTTATTTTGGGATTGTGGCAGCAATGGTGGTTGTTCTGGGAATATGATCCTGGAAAGGGCTAAATTAGGTTATTTTCCAGCGTGCAGGCCCCTTAACCAGATCCTACATGTCTCCTAAATGAGCATACCACAGTTCCACCCAGAAGATCCAATTTAATGTAAAACTCAGTATGTTAGAGCAAGCCACAGTCTGTCGTGTTTGCTTTTATCTGAACATGTTTCACCTGGGTTGGGCACCAGCTAGTCAGGTTGGTATTGATGTAGGTATTGGGGCTTTTCTTCCCTTCCCCTTAATGAATGGGATTTGGACTGAGTGGCTGCCTCTCCTGAGTGTTCTGGCACAAGATAGGCACACACCACAGTTAAATCTGAGCTATGTGTATGTAACTGTCTTTCCTTCCTCAAAATTGTTTAATCTCCTGCAAGAAAATACAGAGTAGGCTTTTGAGCTCAGTTTGGACAGATTCTTCAGGATAAGTTCATTGTGTATTCCAGGAGGTCATTCCCAAAGTGATATGACCACAAGCCAGTGCTGATAGAGGACAAGTGATATCACAGTCCATTGCAGAAGGGGCTAAGCAGAAGCAAAGGATGCTGGGAAGTGTCAGGCTTGCCATGAATGCAAAGAAGTTTAGCTGCTGCCACTGGCTTATCTCCTGCACCTCAACCCTTTCTGTTGGGTTGGCACTGTAGAACCCTCTGTCGTAGCACTGTAGAACCCTCTGTCGTAACACTGTAGCATGAACAGCCCTTCCTTTCCATTGCCAGAAAACCAGAGGAGCTCCTTACAAAGCGAGCATGCATATTTCAAACCACCAGTTGGTCCAGGATTAAGTATTACCTTATGCCTGTTGTGAAAAGAATCTGGACTGCTTCCAAACTCCTAAAACTAAGTCTCCAATAGCCACTTCGCATAGAAATGTTCTTTCACTTGCCTCTCTGATGGTCAGAAGGGATTTCTGGTTTATATCATATTCTTCTTTTATTGGGAGCCCCAAAATCTGCTGCCAGAGTTGTCCAGGGGGTAGAATTCTTGAACATCTCATGACGATGGCTTCGGGGTTTTGTGAAATTCTCTCTAAGTTCTAATTCAGCCTGACCCCATTTGGCTCGTGTTAGCAGAAGGGATCAAAGTTCAGAGTGCCTTGGATGTACAGCGCTAATGAGTTTATTTCCCTCAACTTTCTGTAAAATGTAGTGGAGAGAAACTGATTCCATCTGTAAGATATCCATCTTCTGGCAAGGTCTGCAGTCCATGTCTCTGCTTGTTTGCAAATAGCTCCTTGGTACCTACTCAGGGCCCCGTGCCTGGGCAATTGTATTGCCAAAGCAAAATCGTTTTTTTCACATTTGGTTCTCAAACAATAAAAGATGTTTTAAAAGCCTCCTGCTGCACAATTCGAAAGCTTGTTAATAGGAGCATAGAAGTATTATAATCTTACATCTTAAAAATTGTGAGACTGATGTTGGTGTTTTTTTCTCCACTTGCTTTTTAAGAGAAAGCTGATGCGGAGCCAGAGAGTCCAGACAATGGCACATCGAACACTTCGTAAGTGTCTTTCCAGTTTCTCTCTGAGATGACTGTTCTTTAATATGCCTTATAAAATGAAACAGTGCAAGTATCTTGTAATCGTGGTAATCATAGTGGAAAGGAGGCCCACGGTTCTCTTTTTTCATGATAATGTCTTTTTAAATGCTTTCGGGTACAGACGCATTTTGAGGTTTTTCCTGCTTTAGCATAGAAAAGGGATCTTGCAAATGTTCTCCTTTATAAAGTAGAAATATAATTAGACTAGCGGGTGCGTACTGGGGAGAATGGAGATGAGCCCTTTAAAATTTGGCTGGAGACTTTTAACACTGACATAAGATTTGCAGAACTTTGCGCATGTGCTTGGGGGACATTCTGTCCTGCATGCCACATTACTGTGAAGTGCCCAAGTCACTTAAAAAGCCTGCCTGCCATCTGCAGTCCCACCTCCGAAATATCTGACAAACCCAACTATAAATATCGCAGAGATCCCAAGAGTTCATTGATATTTTTAAGTAAAGCATTTTTTAAAGATGAGAAAAGACACTTAGAAGGTACCTGTTCCTCATTCTTATGTTATAATCTTTTTTTCCCTCAGACTTGAAAGAACGTAAGTATGTTTTTAATGGTTACTATGATCAGTCAGATAAATGCTTGCTGGGGCATGTGGTACATTCTTATAATCCCAGCACTGACAAAGCAGTATTAGGTAGATCCATGGGGCTCAGCAGCCATCCAGTCTAGCCTACTTGGTGAGCTCCAGGCCACTGAGTCCATGCCCAGTGTCAAATAATAGTGTTATTAATTATTATTATCATCATTATCATTATTATCTCATATACCAGTACTCAATACCACCGAAGCACAAACTAACATATGATTGTTTAATCATGATTCATCACAGGCTTCTGCTTTAAAATGTTTAATTTGATTACTTTTGCAGAATGGAACATGTTTTATTATAGAAATGACTTTGTGATTGTCTCTGTTTCTGGATCAGTGTTCTCATTACTACCTGAAGTGCCCTTCATTAACAGCCATAGTCTATGGTGTAGCATCATGTTCTTATTTTGTCCAAGATCTCTTTCCATCTATAGAATGGCTCTGCCTTACACAAAGTGGCTGGATGTTTAGTAATAGGCATCTCTGTAGATTATTACCCTTTAAAGTTTTAATGGCTTTCGTCATTGTGTTTTCCCAGAAATAGTAAACATGACAGTCCTAAATGATTAAAATGTTGCTAATTTTAAATTGTGCTTCAGAATATAATGGGGAAAGAGTTTTAATGCCATCTGGAGGCACTCTAAAGAACTGAAAGGGTAGAATTGCTGAAGAAGTTAGTCATTTTGCGTACCATTTGGACGAGATAAAAATGTATACAGCTAGAGGGTAAGCTGTTGGTTGGTTAGTTGTGTTTCAGACGTTCTTTGATAAGAGAATTGATTATTATGAAAGCAGCAGTCTTTGAAATGCCTAACAAATTTTCATCTGTCTCGTTTCACAGACAGATAAAAAGAGCATCAGAAATATGTTGGGAAACCATCAGAATGTTGTACTTAACTTTACATATTTTAAAGTCTCATGCACCAGACACCAATCTGACTCATGCAATTTGACATGCTGCTAGTGGTCCCCTCTTCCGTCCATTGTATTTCTATAACACCCATTACCTAAAATGTTGAGTTTTGCCCCCCCCCAGAGCCTTATTTCTTCTAATGTATAAAAATTAAGTAGGTTATGCAAGGCATTAAGTTTAAGCCCTCTGATGATATCAAATCCTTGGTACCCCCTCTACCTTCCTAAGTCGCCTGCATCATGGTTGCCACTCAAGTTACAGGAAACAGAGAGCCGGGTTTACAAGACTCTCTTAAAAGCAGTGCACTGTGGGCTTGGAGTTTCTTGGAATTCTTTTTCCTGACCTTCTGTTACACTCAGGCAAGAGAAACACTGTGATGGGCAGCTTAAGACTCCCATGCATTAGACACAGGTAGTGTAGACACTCTCATCCATGATATTATATACACATACTGGTGTGATGGACAGCTTAAGACTCCCATGCCTTAAACATGTGCACTGTAGACATTTTCATGTGTGATAGTATGTAGACCTACTCACATATATGTGTATATTTACTATACTTATATACACAAGCACATACACACACAACACACAAATATATACCTATACCCCTCATTTGAGTTTTACTGTAATAGGTATAAGCAGGAACACTCTACCCACATCACAATTACTTATGAGAAATCTGAGGATCAGAAAGGTTGTCCAGTTTAAAGGTTAAATTAGAACCTACCTTAAGAATATACAGTCTTGAGACAAACATCGGGCTATGAATTGGAAGGAAATTTTTAAAACATTGAACAATTTTTTGTTGGAGAAGTATACTGGTTTTGGGCTACTGTTACAAAATATCACAGACTAGCCGGCTTAAGCAACAGAAATGTATTTCCCACAGTTTTGGAGAGCACCAGTCCCAAATGAAAGGGTTAAGGAGGTCAGGTCCCTCTGACAGGTGTCAGGGACGGCTCCCTGAGTTCCTGACCTAACTTCTTCACTTGCAGCAGCACATGGCCTCCCTCTCTGTACTCCTTCACAGCATGACTTTTTACATACACCTCTCTCTGGGTCTCTTTCTATAAGGACACCAGCCATGTCCCTTGAGGCCTAACTTGTTAACTTTAGATATCACCCTGATGGCTTCATTTGAACATGATTACGTCTCTAAGAATACTATCTCAAAACGAGGTCACATTCTGAGTGAGATATTAGTTCTGGTCTAAAAGAAAATGTCTCCTGCAGGTTCCAGTTTTGAACCCTTGGTCACCTCCAGCAGACGCCATCAGGAAAGATTTGGGGACATTAGCCCTGAGACTTAGCAGCTCACATAAAGGGAATCACTGAGAATCTCTTGTTCTTGATCCCTTCTGTCCCTTTCTCTACTTCCTGTCCACGGTGAGGTGAGAACCTTCTCGGCCACTTGTCCCCGCTGTCCTGATACACTGCCAAAGCTCATAGGGTCAAACTGTGGGCTGAACCCTGTGAACTGTGCACCAGAACAAACATCTCCCTCCTTTAAATTGTGTCTTTGAGCTGTTTTGTCATAGCTCCATAAAAATAACCAGCGTACTACTAAAGTTAGAAGGTCATCAAGGGGACTTGTCAGAGAGAGGACATTTCAGTCCTCTGTTGCCCTTGTGACAATGACAGTGATGATCAGACTTTGGAAAATGAATGCTCTGGCATCAGAATTCAACAGAAAGAGGTTGTAGAGCTGTCGGAGGATGGGGCAAAGGGAGTGAGCTTGAGAAAGATAGATGGGAAGTTATAAGTTCTATGGGGGCTGAGCGGACATAAACCATGGCCTGCAATTGGCCAAGGCATGGTGGGACACACCTGCAGTCCCAGCACCCAGGAGGCAGAAACACGAGGACCATTGCAGGTTCAAGGCCAATCCTGGTCTACAGTCTGCGCTCCAGAACAGCCGAAAGCCACAGATACACAGCAAATCCTGTCTCGATAAACAAATCTATGGAAGCACCTTCCCTCCTCGCTGTTAATTATGCTGGGTTGTAAATGTGCTGTGCATGATAGGACAAAGGAATGGGGGAAATACCTGAGATTTCCTTCAGGATTAATGAGCCAAGGATTCAAGAAGATGAAAGGAGCCACTTAATATTTAGACACAAACAAAACCATAAATACCCGTGAAAGAGTTTCAGTTACATCAGCAATGGAAAAGCCCACGGTAGATGGATTCCACTCCCAAGGATGGGCAAGACTGGAGTCTAACAATTTAAAGCAAAGTATAGAAAGTTTAGTTGGGGAAGGAAGCAAAGTGGATTGGGTGAGCCCCTGTATGGCCCCTTCCTTGGGGGCACTCGGCCATCCACAAGGAGCAGCCAGGACTCAGGGACGAAAACCACACTTGAGTGGCTTGAGAGGTCAGAGGATAAAGTCTGCATTTGTGAGTGTGTATGGCAATTAGGGGTAGACATCACATAAAGGAACAAGCCATAAAAAAGAGATTCCCCCACCCCCCAGCCCTGTATCTAAACCCCACAGGTGCGTTAATGGCTCCTAATTTGCATGGGGCGGGGATGCTGGTGAGTAGGAAGAGCCATAACTAGAAAACTGCAAGAAGCAGAGGCTTCTGGCTCCTGCCTGGAGTTGGGAATTCAAATGTCACCAGCATCGAGGTGTTGAGTAAAACTTGGATTTTCCTATGCCCAGCAGGAACAAACTTTCAGAGTAAAGTCAGTCTTGAGGCCAGAGAGACATTTAGTGGTAAGAGCACATGCTGCTCTTGCAGAAGACCTGGGTTTGGTTCCCAGCACTCAGGGCAGGCACCTCACAGCCCGTAACTCCAGCTCCAATGGATCCAATGCTGTGCCAGCTCATATTACGATAACTTGACACAAGCTAGAGACAGTGGAGAGGAGGGAACCTCAACTGAGACTGTAAAATAAATATCCATAGTGTGTTCCCAGGAATATTACAAGAAGCTGTGCTGAGCAGAGTTTCGCTAGCCAAAAAGTAACTGCAAAAAATTAAAAACTAGATTAACAGAAATGGTGACAGAGCAGAAGGAACATAAATGAAAGACAGGAGACTCAAATAGGGAGCCAGTAAATGTGAGTCCAGCCCCAGTGGCCAATAGGGAGCCAGTAAGTTTGAACCCAGTGACCAATAGGGAACCAGTAAATGTGAATCTGACAGCAGTAACCAATAGGGAGCCAGTAAATGTGAATCCGGCCCCAGTGACCAATAGGGAGCCAGTAAATGTGAACACACACACACACCCCTCCCCCAGTGACCAATAGGGAGCCAGCAAATGTGAATCTGCCACAGTAACCAATAGGAAGCCAGCAAATGTCAGTCGGCCACAGTGACTGTGTAAATACATTAAAACCTCCACTTTACAAGGAAAATACCATGCTGGCTATAAAGTCACGAGACTTTATTGTAGCTATATTATCTACAGAGTTCATACTTAAAGTATAAGTATACAAATAAATTGAAGCCTTGAGACAAAAAAAAAAAAAGAACTATTTATATAACAAATGCAAGAAAACTAGAGCAAATGTCTTAACACTGCTGCCAAATAGTCTCTAAGACAAAGGACATGATCGTTATAAGGTACTGAAAACAGGGCATTTCCTAGTGCTAAGGAGGAGATATGATGTTGATAAATATGTATTACTGGCAGACTCAAAAGTCATGACAAAAACTGATTAGACAGCATCTTAAATAGATTTTTAACACATCTTTCTATAGTAACTAGTAGAAAAATAAGTGAAATATTAGAGTCTGTGGAGTGTATGTACCTCAGCAGCCACTCTGCCTTAAATGTGCACACTGTGCATCACCAAGAAATGCAAATGCAGCCTTTCTCGAGGCGCAGAGACACCAGTCAAGGCTGGCCAGATTTTTTGAGCCATGGAAATGAAATACCAAGAAGCTTCGGAGTGTGAAAACACCATAGCTTGTGCTCCACGATCACACAAAGTAATTGTTTTATAAGTCAGGAGTGATAAAGTACCATTTAAATCTCAATATCAGGAAGTTAAATAGCATTTCTAAATAATCTTTGCCTTAAAGAGCACTTCACAAGTGAAGTTAGGATGCAATTGTGCCTGAGCAGGAAGGAAAGGGGCAGTCGATGAAAATATCTGAAATTCATTAAAGGGTGAGGAGAATGGGAATTTATAGTCTTACTTTCTTATGTGGGAAGAGACCAAGGCTGACACCAGTGACTTGTTTCTATGTCAAGACGTTAGAAAAACAGGGATGATTAAGAACACATACTGCTCTTTCAGAGGATCCAGTTTCAGTTCCTAGCACCCACATCAAGGTGGCTCAAAATCACCTGTAATTCAAACTCCAGAGGAATCCAGCACCTCAGGCCTCTGTGGGCACTCGTGCTCATGTGCATGCACCCATATCTAGACATACACATGCAGCTAAAAATTAATTGTGTTTTTAAATGAAGATAGAAGCAATAATGAAATACATTCATTATCTTATATGTTAGCTTAAAAGTGATAAAATTTTCAAAAAGAAGAAACTAACCTCAGATAAATAGTAAAACATATATAATAAAAATAATAGCGATCACCAAACAGTAAAGATAATTGATACAAATGTTCTTTAAGGACTAGCAAAATTAACATATTGGCAAGATTGCTCTAGCAAAAGAAGAGAAAACACAAATTGCCAACAAAATACATTAGAGAAAACAGCTTCACATCTCCTATGAATCTTTAATTAGCAGTAAATAGATATTGTGAGCCACTCCTTGGAAATTAATTTGACAATTTAGATCAGGTAGTTTCCTTGAAAAAGAATTAGAATTATCATAATTGTCTCAAAAATCTGAATGCCATATTGGTATTATTAAACAATTAAATTCACAATCAAACCTTTCACAAATGGAAAATTCTTCCAGAGTCAGGTAGTTTAACTACTAATTGTCATATTTCTAAATAAAAAATGTTGGGGTTGGAGAGATGGCCCAGTTTTTAAGAGCACTGACTTGCTCTTCCAGAGGTTCTGAGTTCAATTCCCAGCAACCATATGGTGGCTCATGGCCATCTGTAATAAGATCTGATGCCCTCTTCTGGTGTGTCTGAAGCTACAGTGTACTCAAATAAAATAAATAAATAAATCTTTGAAAAAAATGTTTATCACCAGTAAAACACTATCAGTATTAGCATCCCACAGATTCAGTAAATAAAACAGAAAAAAGAAATTCATTTTTGAGACCAATGTAGCCCTGACACCATAACTAGCTGTAAATCTTATAAAGAAAGTTATAATCCAGTTATAAAACATTTTGCAAAATACTTAAGCATGCCAAATCGGGTGTTTTTTAAAAGAATATAATTTATTATGACTTGGTAAGATTTACTACAAAAGTATATGTTTGCTTTAACATTAAAAATGAACTAACATTCTGGGTAGGGGTGGCACACACCCTTAATCCTAGCACACAAGAAGCAGAGGCAGACAGGCAGATCTCTGAATTTGAGGTCACCCTTATCTTCAGAGTGAGTTCCAGGACAGCTAGAGCTACACAAAGAAACCCTGTCTCGAAAAATGAATATAATACATATACATATACACACATGTTAATATGTTGTTATATATATGTTAATATAATGATAAATGAACAAAAAATTGAACTAAATGGGTACAGCAGAAATACATAATAAAAATGTTAACTCCCATAAGTGATTTTTTTTTTAATGAGCTAACTATGACTATTGGGAAACCTTTAATCTGATGATGGGAATATATAAAATTAAGACCTGCTTCTAGCAGCACATTTAAAAGTAATGCTCCGAATGTTTTCCTCCTAAAATCATCAATACTGTCTGTGGTTGTTACACCTGTCCAGCATTCTACTGGAGATCCTAGTCAGACCTATAGGACAAGAAAAGGAAATAACACACATAAATATTAAGGGGAAAGTAACCCAAAAGCAGAGAACCTAGATAGATATCCATAAGAGTCTTGGTGAAGAGCAAGGGCATCCTCATATAAATACCCAATTCCAAAACTTAAATCATGAAAGCAACAAGACCATGTAGCACTGACTTAAAGTAACAAGACCGTGTAGCACTGGCTTAAGTAGACATAGCATTGGCAGAAGACAGGAATCTGAGGACAGCTGTGGCCACAGGACAGCATGGGCACAGTTGCCTTTCTACACACATGACAAAGCAGGCTGGCTGGAAAGCAAAGCCTTTCACCAAACAATACCAAGGTAGCTAATGAGGGACTGAGTCTCCTGCTTCATTCAGCTACAGAGATAGGTGATAGGCCTCAGTATAAAACCAAGATGACAGAACTTTTAGGAGAAATTAAAGGGTAGCGCCTTCATTGTCTGAAAATAAACGTTCTGAAATTATAAAACCAAACAACAGAAAGAAAAATCCTAATAAATTTACCTGTTTCAAAGGGAACCTATTTCATCAGAAGGAAAGGGGAAGCCAAAGTTTGAAGGATACTTCTGCAGTTTATAATCTGGCAAATAACGTATCCAAAATATATAAGGAACTCTGAGAAAATCCATAAATAAACAACAAATGGTTTAAAGTGGGCAAAATCCTCAAAAATACCAGAGAAGATATGCAAATGGACACTAAGCAGATGAAAGGGTTTGCTTCTCTAATCATACTCATCCAAGGGAAACACGAAGCCACAGTGTAACACAGCTATGTCCTCATTTTTATGAGTCGAATAAAAATGGCTGACAACACCATCTTCTTCTGCTGTAATACATTAAGTGGTGAAGACAGGACCTGAGGCCCAGACCTCAATCATAGGAGCAAAGTTCATAGCCAGTGTCCATTGCTGCTGTCTCAAGACCACATGTGCTCCTTCAGAGATGGCAACTATCCTGGGAAGAGCAGGCCTTAGTGTAATATCTGAAGACGAGGCCAGATTACCACTAGATAGCCCTCCAAGGAGTGATGACCAGAGGGAGATCTCCAAGACCCTGCAAAGCCCACAGTTAGGCTGATTGCTGAGCTGGCTTTTTTGGAGGCCTGCCAGCCATGAGGAATATACTCTCGGGTCAAAGGCCACACAGCTCAGGCTGGAAGACAAAACGGCAAGAGAGTGCCCCATTACATTTGCAGATGTCCCTCAATCAGTCAGAGTAAATGTGCCTTGCGAGAATGAAAGTTATAAATGGACTTTATCAGTCAAGGTGATGGGATTAAACAAAAGGGTTAAACTCCTAAGAAGAAAAAATAATAATAACCAAAAGGAGGCAGAAGCAGAATGGCCCATCCAGCTGCTTACGTTGTACAGTAAAAGAGTTGGAAGTTATTATAAGCCGGACTAAATTGCAGTGACCCATGAAATGTTCCTTCTTCCAAAGGTACTGTATGGAAAATGCCCATTGCCAAGCTGGTGCCCAATAATTCATCGTTATTGCCATTATAAGAGTATTTATGGTGAATAAAAGCTCAAAAACAGCCCTGTCTCTGTGGCCATACAGAGCTTTATTAGAAGCTTAATTTGTCCTTTAAAACCAGTAGAGAACTTAGAAACAATGACAGGAATTAAAGACAAACTAGTACAAAGGTTTTTTTTAAAGGTTTTTCAGTGAGGTCAGGGCTAAGAAAAAAAAAGATCCAGTGTCAATATCAATATAGTCCAGGGATGATGCCCAGAACAGACTCTTCCCTGAGCCTCCACAGGGAAGGACCATATGCAAAAGCTTTGCCTCACTTCAGAGAGCATGCATGGCCAGGAGAGGCTGAAGACCAATGCTGCCACGGCTTCCCTTAAAAACATCTGGCCTGGTGTGGGCATTGCTGACTAGGGAAGAGTCGGTCTGGCTGAGGCTGCCATGCTTGTGTGCAGCATGCTGTTGAGCTGTAAGGGGCAGCTTGTTCATAGGGATGGAAAGGGATGGAAATTTTCCATGCTCATAGCAGAATTACCTTAAAAATGTTAAGCAGGGAGGAAATGATTGTTCAACATATCAAGAAACATACCATTTATATATATGCATTTAATAATTGGGTTACACAAACTGGTCAGCTAATAGCGTCTGGAAGTTGATCAAAGTCTATTGGAAATGGTTTCCCCTAAAAAAAGGAAGGAAGGAAGGAAGGAAGGAAGGAAGGGAAAGGGAAAGAAGGGAAGGGAAGGGAAAGGAAAGGAAAGGAAAAGAAAGGAAAGAAAAGAAAAGAAAAGGGAAAGGAAAGGAAAGAAAAGAATAGAAAAAAAGATTTTTTTTTCCCACTGAGAAACTTGAAACCATGGTGGTATTTATTTTGGCTGTGGCAATACGTGTGTAAAATGATGAATCATGTCCGATCTTTTGGCTTATTAGGTTTCTGTCTCTGGAGACCTTTTCTCTGTATCTGTGTAAGTGATTCGCCAAGATTCTGTTAGCTAGAGAGCTGAGAAAGCTAATGAAACAGCCCTTGCTGGAAAAGACTGGCCAGATCCCTTTTCTCCCACTCTCAAATACCAAGGATGAAAAACAAATAAAGGACCCCTCAGCGCCCCCAGGTCCCTCAGACCACTCATCTTACAAAAGCCCAAAGTAGATGCAGGTCTGTGAAGGAATGAGGTGTGATCTCTCAGAGGCCACCATGAGCCAGTAGAGGAGCCCCTAGAAAAACGGAGGAGTCCATTCCTGTGTCCTTTGTTTGACTCTCTAGGGCCTTGTACTTTTCTTCTTGAACTCCATCAAACACACTTCCTTTCAGACGGTGTCTAGCTTACCCACGGTTTTTGGTTGTTTGTTTCTTTTCTGGATTTTGTGATATGGATTTTTACAAATTCGTTGAACAACAACATAAGATTTATTATCCTGACCTGTTTTAAATTTGGTGGCATGAGGTGCGTTGTCCAGGGCTTGCTGGCATGTCCTTCATTGTAACCCAGAACTAAGCACCCTCAACGGCTAAACTGCAGCTTCACACTCACTACTCCTGTCCCAGACCCATCCTACCTACATTCAGATCTGTATTTGCCCATCCTGGGTGCTTTACATAAGCTAAAATACAGTATTTTTGGTTAAAATCAGACATCCCTGTTACATCATGTGGCAGAACTTCCTTCCCAAGCCTGAATAACATTTCATTGCATGACTTTTAGAGCTTCGAATTGCAATTTTTGTTTTTTTTAATCTTGTTGTCGGGGATGACATACAAATGTCATGGTGTACATATCAGAGGACAGCTTCTAGTGTTGAGCCTCATCTTCCTTGTTGTTGTTTGTCTCTGCAATATGCAAGGCTGGCCAGTCTGTAAAGACTTTGTTTCCTTAGAAGACTTCCAGGGATTCTCCTGAACCTACCTTCTATCTCATACTAGGTGTGCTGAGATTACAGATGTCCGCTCCTGCATCCAGCTTGGCCTGAGTTCTGGGGATCAAAACTTCCTCTCTCATACTTACACAACAAGTACTTTATCCATTGGGCCATCTCCTGAGCCCCTTGTTCTGTGCTACCCAGCTGGAACAGGACTGGCCTTTGAACAGCCCTAAGGCCCTCCCCAGGGAACTCAGAAGTATCTTCATGGGACCCACATAATTTTTAGTTAAAGAACTGCAACCCAGGAGACTATAGGATCTAGTCACAGGCTTGTGGTGGAGCTGCTAGGGCCCTGTGTGGTAGGAGGAAGTTTCTAGTGACCCCTAAAAAGACCACATACACAGCTAGTGATGGGTTTGTGCTTACAGTGGACAGTCTCTAGAGCTTTGCTTCTCAACCTTCCTACTGCTGTGACCCTTTAATACAGTTCTTCATGTTGTGGTGAACCTCAACCCCAAAATCATTTTCATTGCTACTCCATAACTATAATTTTGCTACTGTTGGGAATTGCAATATAAATATCTGTGTTTTCTGATGATCTTAAGGGTCCCCTGTGAAAGGGTCATTTGACCACGAATGGGATTGCAACCCACGGGTTGAGAACCACCGTTCTAGAAGAAGGCATGAGCCCTATCAGTCCACAGAGCCTGTCCTGGCAAACTTCAGTTGCTCTGTGTTCTCAATGACCTTAGCAGATGCTAACTTCTTTCTCCCTTTTCTTGGAGGAGGCATTTGGCTGCAGAAGGATTATGTTTCTTGTCACCACATTCACTGACTGTTACCAACAGTAAATATCGCCTGACATTAATGGATTGGTTTTGTTTTCTCCTGGCATGGCCCTGCCTTCCCCACAGCTTCCTCTCCAGTGCTTGTTTGTAGGAGCCTCCCCCAGCATTCAAAACATTGTATTTACACAGTGCCAAAGTCCCCATACAAGTAAATAAATTGGTAGAAGAACTCAGCAATGATTAGAACACATTCACTGTGCATTTTATGCACTTTCTCTCACAGTGTTATCACTGTGAACTAAATTTGTTCTCTCTTCCACACAGTCTAAGATGGGAACCTATGAAATGCACAGCTGAAGTGGTTACAAACTGAGTCCACCCTTGCCCCTTATCACCCGTACCCTCTCTGTACACCTGGCACCTGAGATATTTCCCCAGATTAAACACCTGTTCTGTGCCAGGTGCTCAACTGGATACATTGTTTCGTTCAGTCCACAGGATAGTCTGATGAGGTATATTACGACACTGTATCACTAGGCAGTGAGCTGGCTCCCTGAGGCTTCACAGTTGGCAGCAGCAGCACCAGGAGTCTGGCTGGTTGCCTGGCTCCAGAGCCGCTGACAGGCACTGCTTAGGTCTGTGGTCTGGCACAGGGGACCTCTGAAGAGAAGAGCAGTCCTTAAGGAAGAAATGCCATTTCTAAACAAAGGGCTGATAGTTCCCTAAAAAGCTCTTCCAGCCTTCAGCTCCCACCTACTGACAAGAGAGCGAGCAGCCTCTGGAGGGCCTGTGAGGATACAGGGAGAGCTGGGCCCCAGGCCTTAGTGCCTGCCCTGCGGGGAGCCTGCACAGTGTGGGCAGAGCCAAGTAGAAGTCTGAAATTCTCCTACCAGCAAGTGAGTTCCCAGCCTGAGCCCACCTGCTCACCTCAGAGGGCCTCTGCTGCTGGCACAGGGCACCACAGTGAAGCCTTGCCTACAGGATCTCACAGAGAATGTGTGTTGGCCATTGCAGCTAAGGTTCTGCCATAGAGAATTACCCCCTTCCACCTCTAGTCTGACACGGCTGAAGTATCCACAGAACAAAAATACATGGTTAGAACAGATGACCGAAATTTTACACACATGCCTACCTAAGCTCACCTTTTTAGGTTGTTTTCCTTTTCGATACTTAGCATATTTAAAAATAAGGACTGTATGGAATTTCAAGCATTTGGACAATAAAAGCGAGTATTTAGTGACCACAGGTTGGCATACTTATGCTAAGTGGACGCCACAATGCACACCACTTGTGTTATTTTAAAAAATGTGAACTGAAGCAGCAAGTTGTCCTTGGGGTGAGGTAGCTAAGAATCTTCACAGCAATTCAGAGTAGACATAGCATTTCCATTTTATAAAAGATGTAGAGGCCCAGCGAGCACAGGTACACCTGCAACAGACAGGCCAGTGTTGTTGGATTTTGTTTTGTTTTGTCTGTATGCGTGTTTGACTGTGTGTGTGTCTCCGTACCATGTGCATGCAGTGCCCAAAAAGGCCAGAAGAAGGCGCCAGATCTCCTGAGCTGGAGTAGCATGCAGTTGTAAGCTACAGTATGTGTAGCTGGGAACCCAACCTCTGGAAAAGCAGCCTGTGTTTTATCCACAGATCCATCCCTAGCCCTCAGGCCAGAGTTCTAAATGTCAAATGTACTTTGTCCATGGACACTGGATTACATTAAAAATACAAACAGGAATTGACACCTGAAGTGGTCTCAAGGCATGTTCAGTGGTTTAGATGTGTTTTGTGAAGCTGGATGTCTGGTGTGGTGATGCAGAAGTGAGCTAAGAGACATATAACATAAGAGGTGGAGCCTGGTAGAGGTTCAGTTGGAGTTGCTGGGTTTGGGGGCATTGTGAACCCTGAGCTTGATGCCTGAACCACTCTGGCTTTTAGTTTTGTGATGTGACTGATCCTTAGTTACTGCCCTCTGCCTCCAGGTCCTCACCAAAACCAACCCACACCAGAGCCCTCTAGGACTTGGGCCCAAGCCAGCCTCTTAGCTTTGGAAGGTTTCCCAGTTGGGGTGTTTCATTATAGCAGCAGAAAAGGAATAATTTCAAGAGGAAGCCAAGCCACTGAGTCATCTCACTTGGAGATTTTTTGACCGAAAAATTAAAAGACTGATTGCATCTATTAGATTACTTATATTTAAGGCATATAAGATAAAAGGAGTATTGGGGTGGTTTTTTTTATGAGTATGTTTGTTTTGAATCTCCAGGAATAAATAGAATAATAGAAGCAAAACAAGAAGGATAGGCAATAATTGAGTAGAAATAATAACCATAAACCTTTGCTTCTTAGACCAATACAATAAAAATTTCAGAAGCTATATACTCTGAAAATATTTTTTTCAAATCAGCACATATAGAAAATATAGACAGAAAATATTTATAGATTTGAGGAAAAGTCATTCACTTGACCACAAGACAAAAATTTCTTTATGAGCCATCTTCGAAAATGGGGAGTTTTCCCTGTTGTGCGCCCCTCACCTCCTTCTTCAGTGTGAGTTGGGCAGTCTGAGCCCCGTGCCCCAGGATTACTGATCGCTTTTGAGCACTTTGCCCATGTCATTTCTAGGCTCTTGGGGTGGGGGCCTTCTCAGAAAAGGCATCCATGCAGGAGAGGTTTCTCATTGAGCCAGGATTCGACCTCGTTTGACTGCTGGGACCATGCTCTTCAGGACTCCTCTGTAGATTATCTGTTCTGGCCACTAGACTTCAGCATATTCCCAAAACAATGAGTATCGATGTGTCTCTAAATAACCAGAGTTTCTAATCGTCACTATTACTGATCAAGCCAAGTGCCTCTGAACAAGTGCTGAGCAGAGAAGATTCCAAATTGATGTTTAGCGTTTGAATAGTCAGCTCAGACCCAGGCTTCATGGCTGGGAGCTGTACTGGGGTCTGTTGTTACCTGAGGCCATTTGTGCAATGCTGACCTTGGCTGGTGCTGAGTGAGAGCCTAACATCCCCCCCCCTCCCGCTGGACTCCGCCTCTGCCATGCTGGTTCTCTGCCCTGAGGAGCTTTCATTCCAGTGTGTAGGTCACACTTATAAGAAAAGGAAGCTGAGGAGAGATGAGGAGGCCAGGAGCATTCAGGAGGATGGTCAGTTTGAAAGTTCCTCTTCTCTGGGAGGTGTAAATGGATGCCTCTCTTCAACCTCTGAGTAGAGATGCCAGATAAGATACAAGACACCCAGTTCAATTTGAATTT
>JADRCD010234563.1:28405-52013 GCA_019843815.1 Montemys delectorum
TAACAACAACAACAAAGCATAGAAAACATCCCATCATGGAAGGTGTGGTATGTCACAGTGTGTCCCACAGTCTATCCCTCTGTCCATATATCTTTACTTGCAGATATAAATTGCACTGTGTCATCGATCTGGTTCTAGATCTTAGGCTTCTATGACACCTTCAGTATTGGATCCTTACTCATACTCACTCCTCTTGGTTATCTATCCTGTTATTGCCCTGTGTCATGGAGATTCTGCAGCTTTGGATCAGCAGGACTTGCCCTTACATGGATCCCAACCATTTGCAGATGATAAAGATTTTGAGATGGGCCAATTCAGAACCTTGGATATGGGCCTGGGTGGTAACTGAGCTAGATAGCCAACTGGTTCCCATTATTGACACCACCAAGGTGAGGCAAGTGGCAGGGTCAGCTCTTGTGCTCTTAGGTCCTCAGGGCTGGCTCACCCATACCCATGCCTGCAGAGCCAACTCCACTGTGCCTCCCAGTCAGAGTATAGGGCCTGCTCTCCTGAGTGCTGCAGCCAGTGAGGGGTAGGGCTAGCTCACCTGCTTTTGTGACCCTGGGAGAGCACTGGCTGATCTTACTCTACAGGTTTGGGTCCCAGCACCCACACAGCAGCTCTCAACCACCCATAATTCCAGGTCCACGGGACCTGATGCCCTTTTCTGGCCTTCATGGACACTGCATTACACGATACACCCATACACATAAAACATAAATCAATATTAAAAAACAATCCAATAGTAATTTACCATCAAAATAAGAGTCAAGAAAATTTCATTCTGACATGTTTGAAATCATAACAAACCATCCCATCAATTTTAGATAGCTAAAGGAGACACAGAAACTGCAAACTGCTGTTAAAGAAGTTTCTCTGGTTCTAACAAGCAAATGACTGACCTTTCAGATGTCTGTGGAATTACATGAGCACACTGAGCCTACCTGGACTACAGCAAGGGCAGTTTCATTCCTTTGTTGTTAATATGTATAAAAAGTCACATTTCAAATTCATCCTCATAATAATGGAATTAACCTTGAAAGGCTAGACTATTGAGGCCATGAAGTCTCAAGGCATCCTTCAAAGTCATATTTTGGAGCTCTTTACATGCCTGAAAACAAAATTCATGGCTACACATATTGGCTCCCATGTCGGAGTTTCTAACAATAATACAAAGGCAAAATTAAAAAAAAAACTATACCAAAGTTACATGTATATTCATATATATAAGTATACATTATTATAAACATATATATATATACATATATATGTATATATGTATATATATATATATATATTATTGCCACCATCATCAATATCCCACTAAGTCACTTAGTGCTGGCTGACCATATAAAATATACATCCATTGGGACATGCTGCATCCCCAAAGTAAAGTAACTATTTTCCCCAGGCAGAGGCAGCCATCAACGGTCAATATCCTCCCCATGTGAGAACCTCCCCTGTCTGTGCGCAATGATGACTGTCTTGATTCTGTGAAGGATCTGTGCAGACATCCAGAGCTGCTGTGAGTTGCTGTGTGAAGCAACATGCCATGTCCAGAGGACAGCATTTTTATATTTCTCTAGCTCATCTATCTGTCTATCTGTCTCTCCATCCATCTATCTGTAGTTATAGATACAGATACAGATAAAGACACAGATATAGATAGATATACATAGATATAGGTTAAATGTATAGATAGATAAATAGACATATCTATACCATAGATATCTCTATCTCTATCTCTCTATTTTCCAGCAGATGGCTGTCCTCCTTTTCCAGACATCATCATGTGGCTAGAAGCACACGTCTTCAGTTTCTGGGGTGTATGTTCATCCTTTCTTCGTGGGATAGCGCTTAGCCACTGACTGGTACTGGACTACAGAAACCTCAACTCCATTTCTGTACGTTAGAAGGAAAACAGACAGGATATCACAGGACATCACAGGATTGCTTGCAAGATTTGACTGAAGACACACCCTAAGGGTGTTGGCCTAAAGTGCATGCATGCATAGTCCCTTCCTTTAGCTGTTACAGACACTCTGTTATGGGTTATAAATAATGCTACACAAATCCCTATACTAAAGTCTACTTCTAGAAGGCCCAAGTTAGTGTGTCAGCTGAAAAACTAATGGAGTAGCTAAAACAAAACAGTAGAAACCTACAAAGCTGTGGGTAATCCTACAAAAATCCTCAACTTTGAATAAACTGAGGTTAAGGGTAAGTTTGTTCAAACTCAATGGTAAGTACCTGGAGGAACCAGAAGGCAATTTCAAGCCCACTCATGACCTAAACCACACTCATCAGCATGCTGTGCTATGGCATTCCCCAGCTCAGGTTTAACATTTTGGGAAACATAAAGCAACATCTTAATATGTAGGTCTGTCACAGCATTGCTCTCCTTTTGCTGCTCCTAAAATCAGTATTGACTCAAAATAAAAGCATCCACAGTCCTAGGTGGATGTCCTGATCTAACCCAATCTACTGAATGGTACTTCTGATCTCAGTCATGCTATCTGCTCTCAGGAAATCTTCAACATGTCAAGGGCAAATAAAGATCTAGTCCCCTAACCCAGAGCAAGGGGAGGGAAATTTGCAGAAGTGTCCCATGGTATCATCAGGCATTGCCAAAGAGAGGGAGATAAAAAGTAATAGCCTAATTTTCATTAAGTGATTGCTCTCATAAAACAGAAGAACTTTACTCACCAAGACATTAACCCTGCATTGCTCAGACAATTAAAGGAAGTCATAAATTAATCCATAATCACAATCTTAAACAGGAATTTATCCTGGTGAAAGAAGGGGAATTACCTCAAAGAAGAGCCTTCTAGTCTACAAGACAAAGCAGACCCTCCAGACTTTATGGTGACCACCCTCCTCCTTTATCACCATCCCTCCACTTTGCCTCTTTTCTTCTCTTTCTTCTTTCCTTTACTGAGACAGTCCCTACCCCAAACCCCAAGCTCACAATTTAAAAATAAAAACAGGGAGTATTTTTTTTTTGTTCACTCTCAAAGAATATTGACTTTCTCTAATACAAAATTTCATTCAAAGAGTGTTCCTGTGTGCTAAAGACTACCCTCCAGGGCTAAGTAATAATGAAAGCCAGAAAGTGAAAATGATAAAGTGGTTAAGGGATTGTGTAGTAATATCTTTTTTATTCTATATTTTATTGGTGTTAATGATAATATTTGAGCAATAGATACCTATAAGAAGGGAAAATAAGAAGCAAAAAAAAAAAAGAACAGAAATGAGGAAAGATGAGCTGTCTACACATTCAGGCCACAGGAAACACCTCTATAGAATCCTAGCCATGGATCTACCCAAGAGGCATTCCTAGCCCATTTTAGAGATGCTAAATGTGTATGTAAAATCTTTTTTTTTTCCTGAACAGCTAAGATTTAGATTAAGCTGTAGCTCTCTCTAGAGATCAGACTTTGAGTTTTAGAATGAGAAATGATGATGAAGAAGAGACAAATGATGGACACAAAAGACCAGAGAACCACTCTGAAGCTTCTGCTACTCCATAGCCCTCTGGTAAGCGATGTTGTCAAAAGTGAGACGATTTATGGGGCTCTTTTAAGAGATAGTTTTTCTGTCTATAAATTTTTAAAAAATCGATGAGACACAAATGGAAAGAGGAGAGAAAAACCAGAGCACTGGGCTATGAACCCTTGTCTAGTCATCACAGACATGATTCTGGTTTATCTTCTTAACCACCAGTCAGCCTGCATGTATTGCCTGGGAGGACAGATGACACAACATAAAGACCTGTTTTAGTATTTAACATTCAACAGCCTAGTTCTCAGGGAACAATGAGAGTTTTGAGGGGCCTAGAAAGAAACATGGGAAGCACACTGAAGGGCAAAGCCACTTCCTACAGAAAAGTCTACCCAACAGAAGTAGAGAGTGTAGAGAATAGGAAGAGCAGGAGACTTCATGGTCTCCATGAGTAAGGTAGCAACATTTGCTTCCAACTGTGTCCAAGTTCCTCAACATCTCTACTCTCAGGGCTTCGCTATGACAACACATGATCCTGAGTGTGAACTGCAGAGAACACGATTCAGAGAAAGGCCATGGGTATAGGTGGAGCAAGCCAACTTGAGGCACTGCTCTTTGAATCAACCCAGCTGGCTTCCACGAGTCCCCTTCAAAATAAGAACAAAGCACCCACAAAATAACCCTGACACAAATAAACGAAAGCCATGTTCAGTGTGCTATTTGCAGTATTCTTGAGCCAACCTGAAACAGCCATTTAGACATGAATGAGGGGGCTGGCGTGATGGCTCAGTGGTTAAGAGCACTGATTGCTCTTCTGAAGGTCCTGAGTTCAAATCCCAGCAACCACATGGTGGCTCACAACCATCTGTAATGAGATCTGATGTCCTCTTCTTGTGTGTCTGAAGACAGCTACAATGTACTGTAAGTACAATTACTATATGTAATATAATAAATATTAAAAAACAAACAAACAAAGAAGAAATGAATGAAAGATGCATTTACAAAGAGGGCAAAGTGACTCTCCACGGTTTCTAACTTCCTGTGGGTCTCAGGCCATGTAAAGCAGCCCTGCAGAGCTATAGACCCCCTGCGGAGAGCTGGATGTTGGGTTTCTGCACCATGAGCTGACCTGTACTGTGTGCACCTAAAATAGCAGACATGGAAGAGTAATGCAATGCAACCCTTTGCTGCTTCTTAACAAATATCAAACCAACAGAAACTGTACAGAATCTCAGATGGTTGTATATTCTTTATTTGTGTTTTGATTCTAATAAAACGCTCCCAGTAATATTTTAACAGCCAGAACACGACTCATGGATGCTCCTGTTATTTAGATGCATTGGCTGTACATAGGACCTGGAAAACATAAAAATATCACACAACACCACAGAGGGCACCTTGAGGACCACATGGTGTTACTGTTTGTCAAAAAACAACACTTTACTCTGGAGGTCTATATTTCTGGGATAATAAATACACAAAGTTTTTTTTCATTGTGGAATTTCAGAACAGCAAAATATTGGCTGTAACTCTGACATGTAACATTAGTCTTGGTTGAATAAGTTGTTTTACCTTTGCAATGGCATACATCCTCACCCAAAAGGATGAGAACAGAATCTATAAGCTGGTGTGGACTCATAAACAAAAACTATAAAGAAAAAAAAGAACAACTGTTCTGTATGTCACCATATTTAAAAATGGGAGATATCCATATCAACAATCACCTGCCTATATTTGTTATCATTGTTTTTACTAATATTAGAGAAAAGACACATTATGAAAAAAAAGAATGGGGCCAGAAAGATAAATCAATGGTTAAAAGTACTTGTTGCTCTGGCAAAGGTTCCCAGCACCCACATGGCAGCTGACAACCATCCTTAACTCTGGTTTCTGGGATCCAGTTGATGTGCACATGGTACACATGCATGCATACTCACACACATAAGTACTGTAAAAATAAATAAATATCAAATAACAGCAAAATAATGAAAATAAATAATAATAAAAATATTTATTTTGAAAGATAAGCATGGCAGCTGTATTCATGAATAGGACTGTGATAATGGTTGGGTATGGACCAAGAACTCTCAGAAGTTATGATTTTGATGTTTGTGGTACTTTCTATTAGCTTTGACTCTTCAAAAAAAGTTAAGAGAGTTGGGAAAAAGGCTGCAGAACTTCTCCTAGTTTTAAGTATACTAAACAGACATGACAGAATGCAAAGTATATGTTTCCAAGTGTGTTACAGCCTGTGTACCACTATACATCTCTACAGGTTGCATTCACATTCCTGCAAGTTTCATTAACATATGCAATGGTAATTTGGCTTATTTATATACCAGGCACATGTAGCACAATGTTAGCAGTCAGGAATCTAGATAGCTGTATTCTTTTCAGAACACTGAACTCAGCAACTTTCTCTTTTGCAAAAGGTCAGTGATGTCATGAGAGTTTTTGTATTTTCTTTTCTGTAAACTGTTCATATAACTTGCCAATTTTTATTTAGGGTTACTGGTTTTTATCTCTTCAACACATGGGAGATTTACATATTATAAAAAAATATTTCATTTGTGATAAAATTGAGGATATTTCTCCCTGTTTTTCTTTCCCTGCTCTTAGGAAGTTTTTCCTAGGTAAGATTTTTAAGATTTCTTTTTTATTTATGTACTTGTGTGCTTATGTGTACATGTATATGCTATGCAAGTACAGGTACCTACAGAGGCCAGAGAAGGCTTTGGGTCCACTCAATCTGGAGTTACAGGAGGCTGTACAAAGTTCAATATGAGTGCTGGGAACCAAGCTCGGATCCGCCATACAAGCAGCACAAGCTCTTAACTGCTGAACCATCTCTCCAATCCCCCGATAGAATTAATTATTATAGCCATAGTAAGCAAGCTTTTCTTTTTTTATGATTATGCTAACAAAGGTGAAGGTGGGGCCCATATTTTCCTCTAATTACAATCATGATCGTAAGAATAATTAAATATTTACATCATCCGAAGTTTTTGTATAAGTAAAGTAGGGATAAAACGCGTGTTTTTCTCCATATCCTGTTGTTTCAACATCATTATTGAATAATTTTTTCCATTACTAAATTTCTGTGTATATCCAGATCAATTTCCTATACATTATGTCCCTTAATTCTTAAAGTATCTTATAGGATGCGTTTAGCTCCTGATAGGCTACGTGAGGTCAGGGAAAGTTTGTATGTCAGAGTCAGGAAAACACAAGGGCAGTAAGATATGGTTATGGAGATGAAGAAAATTTAGGACTGTGGCAAATGCATTTATATTAGATAAAAGCTTCATAAATTAATAAACGTCATTGTATTTATTATGGCTCTTGCCAAAGGAAATAAATGCAGTAAATGCCTTGTTAAAAAAAAATACCATGTTATTGGTTGAATTATTAGTGAGCAGCGACCCTAATTAACAAGGTAATAACTTGCCAACTTGCTGACAGGGCAGTTTTTCAAAACTCATCTATGCCAGGTAACCCTCCTACAGGGTAAGAAATTGTGTGAGACAGTAAAGGACAAAGAGCAGGATTGTCATTGACCAGCTCTCAGAAAGGTGTGTGTTCCAGTCCCCCATGTCTTTCATACCTGCTGTCTCCCATCCTCCATCCCAGACCTGCCCTCCCTGTAGTGGATACATTTAATCTTATAGCTGTCAAGGAGAGCTCTTCTAGGGACCTCTGCATCTTTGCCTTTCTATCCTCTCCTTTGCTTCCAACCACAGCTCCTGGGTACTACTGGGTGATCTGTAAGATGCTGACGATGCCTGCCTTTCCATCCTCTCTTTTGCTTCTGGCCACGGCTGGAGGGTACCCAGCAGGTTGAATTCTAAGATGTTAGCTGTTCTCATCATTTTATGTTTTCCTTTGCTTCTGGCTGTGGCTCCTGGGTATCACTAGCAGATCTCTAAGTTGCTGACTACCCAGATTTCTTTGTTTGCTCCACAAGAAGAAGGCATTTGTGACGATGAGGCTCACAGCATACTCAGAGTCTAATTTTCTCAACCAGAGAGCAAATGAGAGATGCTAGTTAGCTTTACGTGATCTGCCTGCCCAGTGTCCTTCTGATTTTTATCTCCAAGGTTTATATTAGGGGAAAGAGGTCAGGAAAGGTCAATTCCATTCATACTGCTGGTCCCCCACTGAACACAGATCTGAAGAGGCAAGGGCAGAAGACCATCCAAGATATATGAATAAAAAGCAACCAATATGATCTTTGGCATTAGTGATGAAAAGCTAATATGCCGGAACCCTTTGCTTATCTTTGCAGTAGACCCACTATGTCTGGGGGAAAGTAACACATTTACACTCAAATCCAAATGTTTAAACAGTAAACTTTTCTCCCTTCCTAAAGCCATCTTTGTGATAACTGGTTGTCGATATTAATTCCAAAGGAGTCTCCTCTGCTCCCCCCAAAAGTTTAATTAAGAGTCATATTCTAATGAGGCTGAAAGAAACTAAAACTCAGTTCAACAATCTATGAATCAATACTTATCAGAGACTCCAACCAAATAAAATATTGATTCAGATGATGTTTCCTTTGGAGAATAATCCCATGTTCTTGTCTCATCCCAACTTGGTAATTTAGGAGAACGTGAGGTGTGACAATAAAGTAATGAGACCGATTACACTTGTCACACATGAAAATCAATCTTGTCATCCAGATAACTCAAGGCACTTAGATAATTTGAGACCTCTTCACTTACATAAATTGGAACACTCTGGGGTGGGAGGAAGAAAATTTTTGTAATGGGTTATATCTCAAGTGACTATGGGGTAGGCCGAATTAACTGTTCTTCTAAATTAATAGCTTGGGTTTTGATGTCAGTGTTAGATGTTTTTTTTCTCTTTATTCTTTGAGTTTTTCACACATACATATAATGTATCTTAATAGCATTCATCCCTTTCTTCCCTCAATCTAATGTCTACTGAATCTGCCCTATATTCCTCTCAGCTTCATTTTTCTTCATAACCACTGAGTCCAATTCATGCTACCTTACAAGCCTGGCTGGGGAGATCCACTAAAGCATGGTCAACCTACTGAGGGCCACACCACTTCAAAACTTTTATTTGAAAATGTATCATTCAATGTATTTTCATCATGGCTTTCTCCTTTCCACACTCCTCTCAGATACTTCCCAACGCACCTCCCTAGGCATCCAACTTCACATTCTCTCTTTCTTAAAACTCCTGAGAGGCTCTGACAATACCTGACTAATACAGATGTAGAGGCTCACAATCATTCATTGAACTGAGTACACGGTCCCCAATGAAGGAGTTAGAGAAAGGTTCTATGGAGCTGAAGGGTTTGCAGCCCCTTAGGACGAACAACAATTACTAACTAGTACCCTCAGAGCTCCCAGGGACCCAACCACCAATCAAGGACTATACAGGGTGGGACTGAATGTTCTGGCAGCATGTGTATAGTAGAGGATTGCAAATTCGATCATCAATAGGAGGAAAGGACCTCAGCCTTGTGAAGGTTTTGTGCCCCAGTGTAGGGGAATTCCAGGGCCAATAAGTGGGAGAGGGTGGGGTGGCAGGCATGGGGAGCGGGGAGGCAACAGGGGTTTGTTCTTGTTGTTTTTGTTTGTTTGTTTGTTTTTTGGAGGGGAACCTGGGAAAGGGAAAATTTACATGTAAATAAAGAAAATATCTAATAAAAAAAGGAAGTGAATATGCAAATATATGTAAATATATGTAAAACTAAAACAAAAAACAAACAAAAATATCAAAACAAAACACACACACACACACACACACACAAAGCAATAAGACAAAAGTGCTAGAACAAAACTAAAAGCCCACACCAAAAATAGATAGATAGATAATAGATAGATAGATAAATAGATAGATAAAATAAAGAGTTCGTTTTGTGTGGCTAACTACTTATGGGAAAAGGCCCTGCCCTGGCATGTGGTTGAGTATACTCACTGACACTCCACTGAGGGAAATTGATCTTATATTTACCAGAACACATCAATTACAAGTAGTTTCTTGGTTAGGGGTGGAACCTCTTGTCCACTTCCCATTATCAGTGCTAGAACCCCAACTGGTTTGAACCTGTGTGGGTCTGACAGGTGGTACCACCGTCTCTATGAGTCTCTATGCTTATCAATTCTGTTGTGTCTGAAAGACACTGTTTTCTTGGAGTCATCCACCACCACCTCTGTCCCTTACAGTCTCCCCACCTCCCTTTCCACCCAGAGCCCTTAGCCATGTAGGAAGGGTTTGATGAAGGCATCCCATTAAAACTCGGTCTTCTAAAGTCTCTCATGCTCTCCAAGTGTTCAGCTGTGGGTCTCCATATTAATTACCATCTACTGTGAAAAGAAGTTTCTCCAATGATCTAAGGTTATAGCAATAGGGTATTAGGAGTAATAATTGATATTTTCTTTTAGCATAATAATGGTATTTTATTTTCCCCTAGGCCCATGCCCATCCTATCTAGTCTCAGATTCTTGGCCACTCTAGCAGTATCAGGTTCCATTTGGTTCTATACCATGGAATGTGTCTCAAAAGGAATCAAAAAGTGGTTGGTTACTCCCATAACATTTACTCCAGTATTGTACTAGTATTTACTATAGGCAGGTAGCTGTTGTAGGTCATAGGGTTTGTAGCTGGCTGATACTGATGCTTGCCTTTCTCCTCCAGTACGGAGTGCAGTACAGAGTACAGAATGCAGGTTGCAGAATGAGGTTCACAGTGTGCAGAGTATCTTCAAGCACCACGAATGCTAGTCGTAGTGTTGGGGTTAGCCTTATGCACCGAGTATTCAGAAGCTGAGTTTGGTGATCCTGTCCATACTAAACCTTGATCTTGGGGCACTGTTTTAACCAATGCTCTATAAAGAGTCTTCCCCAATAGTCCCTGATTGGTTACTAAAAAGGCTACAGCCTATGACTGGGTAGGAAAGAGAGGAAGGTAAGACTGGAAATTAAGCGGTGGGGGGCGGACGGTTTCAGGTAGGGACTATGATATGAAGAACAGAGGAGCTGGAAGAAGAAGGTTGCCATGAGACAGGATGGATCATGAGCACTTGGCCAAGAGAATCTTGTCCTGAGGATACACATGTAGTTGAGCAAGACACAGCTCACAAGTGATGGGGCATTTATCTGATTATTAATTCCCTAACTGCGTTAGAAGAGCTTCAGAACCTGCTCCACACAGTTCCAGGAGCTTGTAAACAAAATACTAGGTGTTTTGCCTTTTGTTTGGGAGCTAAACAGATAAGAAAAGGATAGAACTCCCTCCCTTAAAAATGCCATGATAGAGCAGGGGAGAAGCTTCTAGTTGGAAACCTATTCAGCCTCCCCATGATCAATTACATTAAGTGTCATCCTCAGCAATAGTAGCTTTCCAGAAGGTCATGGAGAACAACTGGTAGCCTTGGCCATGGCCTGTGTTGTTGGGGGAATCCATGGAATCCTTTTGGCCAAGGATTCAACAAGATGGAACCCATTCCTGATACTGGAAGCTTTCCTTGATGGCATGAGATGTCTGGTTGGGTCACCATTTCTCCCATTATATGGTAACTGCTTTTACGTTCCATTCATGGGTATATATGTTTTAGGAAGCTTCTACAGCAGTTAAGTTTTCTCCCAATTTTCAAGCACTACTTGAAAGCCCTCCCAAAGTCCTGCTTTTACCCTACTCCCCCATCTCCCTTTGAATCTTCTTATTCTAGTTTCCCCTTTATCTCTCCATAGCACTATAATCTATTTCTCCTTTCTTGGGAGATCCCGGGCCACACTTTTAAAGAAAACTGGCTTTTCCTCCCTAACCAGACAACAACTATTAATAGCTCATTAGCTAAGTATGGGAGCTCAGATTTTATGCAGAACAGTGTCTGCAGTGCTCCAGTCTTCCAATAAGCCAGGCTTTGCAGCATATATGTGCATGCTTGTGTTGGCTGGGAGAAGGTGAGACTGGAGGATATGAAAAGGAAAGAAAATAGTTTTAGGGATTTGCCATGCCAGTGAATAGGACATAGCTAACACTCCCGCCACTCACAGCTGTATAGTCTTAGAAACTTGTTGAGCCTCTCTCTGCGCATTTCCTCACAGAATATGGAAACAATAGCATCTGTCTCCTGTGCTTAGTGTGCGTGTACTAGGCAATCACGGATGTAAAAATGCTCAACATCATGCAGGTAGAACTTGATGACAATGATTAAGGTGCAATGATAACACAGCAGAGGGATTGTTGTTGTTGTTATTGTTTGAAGCAAGATTGCTATTAGCTCTCAAACCTTATTTTTAAAATGAGAGAGACCTTCATGTTGGAAGTACTTACCTAGTTTCAAATGCTTCATTTACTACGAGGAAAGTACATTCTAAGTAGGTAATATGGCCTGGCTAGTATGGACAAGGGACAGGAGGCAAATAGATATATCTACTCTCTCCACCTTTTGTCTCATTTGCATAGTTAGAAGGAAGGAAGAGCTGATTTCTATTCAACAGTGGGTTGCTCAAAATCTCAGTGAATCTGTCCTGTCAAAGCAGTTTGAGCCACATAAAGGGGAGACATTAAGTAAACTCAGGCACCAGCCAACAGCATATATTGATTGATTTCTGTGTGAAGAGTGTTGCATTTTGTGCTGAATGGGATCCCGTATGCTCATTCTCCAAGGCAGAGAGTTGACCTGGTATAGGTCGACCTGGGTTTTTCTGTAAAAGCATTCCCCAGATAGCTGCTTAAGCAGCTGTTAACCGAAAGAGAAAACTCTTTTCCCGGTACCTTTCACTCTCAAGCCTCATGGTGCTCCCAGGATATCTTCTGTGATGTGGACTGTTTTTATTTATCCTGGCCACACAACCTCTCCTCAGACCTGAGAAAGGCTTGAGAACCTGGAGCACAGGCTAAGAACTCAGCTTTGCAGGGTTTAAAAATAAACAAGAGTGGATTGTGTAGCAAGATAAAGCTCTCTGAATTTCTTTATAATTCATTTTCAATTTGGTAATCACTTTGGATATTTAATCATGTTTAGATTGCATTTGTATTTCTCCCTGCAAATTGGCAAAGGCTGCAAAAGTCCCGTGTTCATAAGATGGGAGCCTTTATGTTTGATTTTGCTCTTTCCTCTTGGATGTAGTGTGAATGTGGATCCCACCTGAGCGCTTGATGGTCATGTATCAGCCGTATCTACACTCCAAGGAGAGAAATCTTAGAAAGGTCCCCTAACATTTGTGCTTGTATGCTCTCTGTAGGTGTTTCGGCTTGGTTGATCTTCACTCTCTTGTCCCATTTCAACCCTCTCAATCAATATTCATTTTTATTAAAATCACATTGTTTACATTAATCCAAGTTCTCTCTATGAATTGCTTTTGGAAACTGAAGAACTGTGAACATGTCTATGCAGCAAGATTCCCTATGTCTTCATCATTTCACATTCTTAGTAATTGTTCTTGGCAAAGGTGTTCTGTTTTCTGCCCATCTGTACTATGTGTTGCCTGTATGCAGAAGTGAGGACTAGCCATCAGCACTGGAAGTTTAAGACTTCTTGGACTGCAAGAGAGGAAGTATTAAAAGAATGTCAAAGTGGGGTTCTATGGATATAAATGGTCAGATACACCAAAACATAAAAGCAAGCAGAAGTTCTCTTGGTTCTAATTGGCTCAGCCTCTGAAATTTGACACTTTAATTGTGGTGTTCTTGGACTTTTACCTAGGAGTGATTATTGGAAGGAGCTTAAGTTTTGCCTATAAAATGGTTGTGGAGAAGAAGCAAGTGCCAAGCTTCAAAATGAGTCTGCCTGGAGCAGAAATCAATAAAAGAGAAAGAAAGAGGAAGAAGAGCAAGAAGAAGAGGAGGAGGAAGAAGAGGAGAAGGAAGAGGACAGTGGCAGGGGGAGCAGGATAAGGGAAGGAAAGATAATGCAAGATAATGATGGATACAGACAGAAAGACATATATAGATGATAAATGGATAATAAATAAAAGATAATTGATTGACAAATATATCTGATATGCCTACATAGATGAGAGAAAGAAATGATGGATAATTAAATAGGTAAATAGATAATGGACAAACATAGTCATGTTAGATGAATGTTATAGCTGATAGGTAAATGTTTGATAGAAACATATATCTTAGTTATATACACATAGACAGACACGCAAGATGAAATTAAGTAGATTATTAGAAGGAAAAGTAAGTACTACTATTTTCAAAGTAAAGTTCAAAATAAGAGTCTCAAATGCATTTACTCTGATATGTAGTTTTGTTGGGGGAAATTTCCCCTTTTTCTTCAAAGAAATATTACCTGGAGCTCGTTAAACAAAGGCTTGACAAATAGATTATGAAACTATCTACAAAGAGAGGCAATTTTTATTTGTCTTTGAATGTTAGCTGTTTATTAGTCCATTTTTAACCTTTATTTGTTTTCTAGGGGTGAAGAAATGTGGTTGTGCCACAGGGTGTGTGTTAAGGTCAGAGGACAACTTCCAGGAGAAGATTCTCACCTTATACCATATTAATTCCAGGGATCAAATCGAGGTCCTCAGGCTTGGCAGCAAATGCCTTTAGCACTGAACCATCTTAGCAGCTCTGTTAGCTCACTTCCCCAGCAGACTCCTTCTCAGCTGTGAGGAGGGAGAAACTGTAGTCTCCATTGCTGAAGGAGTCTGCCTGAGGAAACATCAAAAAAGAGGCAACACTCCACGGAAGGGAAGGGACTTTGAACTAGTCTAGAAAACAAAGCCAACCTATTGAACTCTAGCACAAAGCTTTTTACCTTCTCATTCTAAGAAAAACACCTCTCTTTAAATATTGGTGTTTGCACACCAATCTAAATGAAGGATTATAAATAAACTATATATGAGATGGTTGGGGAGATGGCTCAGCAGTTAAGAGAAGTTGTGGCTCTTGCCGGAGAACCTAGTTTAGTTCCCAGCACCTACATCAGTTAGCTCACAACCATCCACAACTCTAGCTCCCGCTGTCCTCTAATCTCTGCAGACATAAGCAGGCACACACATACACATGCACATATATTTTTTAAATCTTGAGAAAAGGAAAAACATGAATTCATGTGACTGAAGAAGCTCAGAATCTCATCCTGAGCTCAAGCAAGCAGCTTTATTCAGTGACTTCCTTTTTTTATTAGACATTTTCTTTCCTTACATTTCAAATGTTCTCCCCTTTCCTGGTTTCCCCTCCGAAATACCCCCTATTCCCTCCCCACTCCCCCTGCTCACCAACCCACCTGCTTCCCTGTCCTGGCATTCCCCTACACTGGGGCATCAAGCCTTCACAGGACCAAGGGCCTCTTCTCCCATTGATGTCCAATGCTGCTGGAGCCATGGGTCCCTCCGCGTGTACTCTTTGGTTGGTGGTTTAGCCTCTGGGAGCTCTGAGGGTACTGGTTGGTTCATATTATTGTTCCTCTTATGGGGCTATAAGCTCATTAAGAGATCTACCACAGCCTGCCTTCATAAAATGAGGGAAGTCTGCAGCTCTCCAATCCTTCCATTTCTCAGGCATCTTTATCACATTCATCCTAGAAATTCAGTCAGTGAGAAACACCCCACACTCCTCAATTTAGCTTTTATAAAGCTCCATTTATAAAATGAGCCTCTCCCCCCCTCAGCAGCCTTATCTGAGTCAGTCACTTTGGAAATACTTTGTGGCTCATTGACTTTTGAGTAGGGTTGCAGCCCAGTGCAACTGCGTGAGCATCCCCACCTCCAATTATCAGGTGTGTGACCACTAATCGTCCCAAACACAGGCATCCTCTGACTCTCAGATCAGTTTCCTCTGGCTGACATGTACATAGGAAAATGATCATACCTTTTTTTCTGATTGAGATGACTCTTGGATCAAGAACAACAAAATCATGGAAATAGAGCAAAAATATGAAGAGCTGGGAAACACATGGTGTATGAAATTTTGTGTTGCTAGGACATTGTTAAAGCCAAGTGTTGAGGATTGTTTAGTTAGTTTTTTATTGCTGGGATAAAACACCATGACCAAGGCAACGTATAAAGGAAAGCATCCCATTGGGCTTAGGGTTCCAGAAGGTTAGAGTCCACAATGGTGGCAAGAAGACATGGCAGTAGAAACAGCTATGAGTTCACATCAAAGAGAGCTAACTGGAAATGGCATGGGCTTTTGAAACTCCAAAGCTCTTCTCCAGGGACATGACTTACTGCAGGCAGTAAGGCCATTCCACTTAATTCTTCCAAAAGACTTCCACTGATGAGGTACCAAGTTTTCAAAGTCTGAGGCCATAAAAGCCATTCTTGCTCAACTCTAATCATGAAGGCTTAGTTGCCTTTCTACTCCTTAGAACTACACATGTCACACACTTTTGCACATAGATATACACATTCTACTGAGGTTATCACTCAAGAATCAAGGGATATTCCTTCCCCTCATTCATGAGAATGCCCCACCTTGCACTGAAACCAGATTATATAAATAAAATAGAAAAATCAAGTGATTGAATTTATTATGTAGCAGTGTCGAGTTAAGACAAGACACCTTATAATTAGATGCAGCATGCTCATGGTTAAAATTTAATGAGCTCATTTTCCCTGTATCTGAGGGGTGTGTAAATTTAGCTCAGTGGGATTACTCAGGGCAAAGGTGTTATATAGAGGCAAATTATTACGAGCTGAGTTTGCAAGCTTCCCACTTGCCTCAGGAGCCCTTGTATCTGAACCTCCTGGGGTATAGAGAATCTAGTCTCTTTTTATGTGAAATTCTGAATTTGGATTCTGTGATCCTATTTTATATTCCCTATGTGGATTTAATTGAAATTAAACCAAACCTAATTATATGAAAATATATTGAAAAAAGTATGTCCTTCCTTTGAAGTGTGTTAATTTAAGTTGTTGGGGCTGTGGATGTCCCAATGCTTAAGGGTAATTGCTGCTTTTGCAGAGGACCTGAGTTTAGTTCCCAGAACCCACATCCAGCACCTGTATCTCCAGTTCCAGGGATCTGATGCATTTTTTCTGGCCTCTTAGAACATTTCATTCATATGGTATGCACTCATACCATATACACAGAATACATTTCTTAAGTTGAATTTCACTGATAGTTGAATTTATTCTGGGATATTTTAGCTCAGGAAAATATTTTCAGAGATAAACAGCTAAAATAAAAAAAAGTAGGAAACAGTTTTGTGAGGAACACAATGATCTGTATAGTTGTAGAATAGAAAATCAGGTCATTGAATTTGTTATGCAGCAGTCATGAGTTTGACAAGATGCTGAGGTCAAGGGTCAACACTGGCGTGCATAGAACATGTTATCCCTGGGAGAGCATTCAGGTTGGTCATTTCTGTTGGGTTTGTTTCCTCTTCTGAATAAGTGCTCCCTATTATTGCTTTTAGCTCTCAAATTCTAATAACAGTGATGATAATGTAAAATAACACATTAAAAATGATTTTAAGCTATAGCAATACATAATACTTTTGGAAACACCATCTTCCTTTTTGCTTAACTTTATTTGAGTCCATTTTAAATAATAGATTGCAACTTATTGGTCTCTTTCTTCCTTTTTCTTTAATTTAATTTCCTCTTGCTTGAAAACACACACTGGATGTCAGAAAAAAAAAACACCTAAAAACAGAAATTTAAAATGGAAACATAATGCAGCCTTAACTCTAATGGTTCCAGCAGGTCTTGTCCAATAAACTGATCACTGGTCTTGCTGTTCTTTGTCATTTGGAGGGTTATTTGTTTGTTTCTGTAACAGAAGGAAGTGGCTTGAATTTTGGTAAGTACTGTTTTGTGTTTCTGCCTTGCATCTTATCCAAATATCCCTAGCACTGCATGTACATTTAAGTGTTAAAATCTTATTGCTTCTATGTCAGAAATAATAGTGGCTTTTCCTATGGAATGAGAACGTCTTCTTTGGATATCATGTAGGAAGGAAGAAAATTCTCAAAATGCTCATGAGTCCTGCCACCCTGAGAATGTCTCTTGATCTCAGACTCCCCTCCTGCAACACCTACCCAGGCACCGTCTTCATAGTAAGAATAAGAAAGGACCCTCATGGTCATCCAGGTCACTTGGAATCCAGTTCCAAATGTAAGAGGCTCAAACACTGTCTGTCCACTAGAGAGACTTTCATTAGTCACACTCTAGATTTCTCTGGCAGTACAATAAAAAGAACACATCCCCTTCAATGAGAAGGAAGTCTAAACCACAACCTGAATAAGCGAAAGAAACAGCAATTTGGCATTACACAGCTCTACCAAAAAGTCAAATAAAAGTATCGAGAACTAGATCTTGTCTATAAAATAATACATTGCAGAGATACCACCACAGCTACTTCAAATAGAACAGGATCCATCCCATCTGCAGACATCAAACCCAGACACTATTGCTGATGCCAAGAAGTGCTTGCTGACAAGAGCCTGCTATGGCTGTCCCCTGAGAGGCTCTGCCAGAGCCTGACCAATACAGATGTGGAAGCTCTCAACCAACCATTGATCTGAGCACAGGGACCCCAATGGAGGAGTTAGGGGAAGAACTGAAGGAGCTAAAGGGGCTTGCAATCCCATAGGAAGAACAGCAATATCAAACAACCAGCACCCCCCCCCCAACACACACACACACACAGAGCTCCCAGGGACTAAACCACCAACCCAAAAGTACACATGGAGGGACCCACACTCCAGCCACATACGTAACTGAGGACTGCCTTATTTGGCATCAATGGGAGGGGAGACTCTTGGTTCTGTGGATACTTGATGAAGGGGAATGCTAAGGTGGTAAGGCAGGAATGGGGTGGGTGGGTAGGTGAGCTTCGTTATAGAAGCAGGGGGGAGGAGGTATGGGATAAGGGGATTGTGGAGGGGAAACCAGGAAGAGAGATAACATTTGAAATGTAAATAAATAAAATAACCAAAAGATATATATATCTTCTGAGAGAGAGAGAGAGAGAGAGAGAGAGAGAGAGAGAGAGAGAGAGGGGAGAAAAGAGAGAGAAGAGAATAATAGGGCACAGAGACATAGAGTAGGGCACACATGGATGGATGAAAAGATTAGAGGGGAATAACTACATGTTTTAGCATGTAATGGTGTCCTGGTTAGCCTTAAGTGTCAATTTGACAAAGTCTACAATCATCTTAGAGAAGAAGTTTCAACTGAGGAATTTCCTACATGAGATTGGTCTATGGATGTGTCTATGAGCAACTGCCTTGATTCATGATTAATGTAGGTATGCCCAGTCCACTGAGGGTGATACCATTCCTAGGCAGGTGATCCTGGAATGTATAAGGAAACTAGATAACTATGAGCCTCAGAGCAAGCTAGTGAGTAAGCTAGAGAGCAGTGTTCCTCCATAGTCGCTACTTCAAGCTCCTACTTTGAATTTCAGCCCTGATTTTTTTTCAATGAGGAACTTACACTGGAAGTATAAGACAGATGAATTGTTTCTTCCCTAAGTTACTTTAGTTCAGATTGTTTCATCCCAGAAACATAAGGAAACTGAACAGAGGGAGGAATCTACAGAATGTAGAGAGTTAGCCGGCTGGGCGGTGGTGGCGCACGCCTTTAATCCCAGCACTTGGGAGGGAGAGGCAGGCAGATTTCTGAGTTCGAGGCTAGCCTGGCCTACAGAATGAGTTCCAGGACAGCCAGGACTACACAGAAAAACCTTGTCTTAAAAAACAAAAGAAAACAAACAAAAAAACCAAAAAAACAAACGAACAAAAAAGAATGCAATGAGTTGACAGTGACTCCCAGAATCTGGGAGAGAACTAGGGGGGATCTTTCCTTCTACGGTTTCTTCTATAAGTTCGTGGACTTCAGGTCCATAGAAGGAACCACACCTGAAGACACTTTAACTTCAGACTTCTGGTCTACTCTCTGGTACTGTGAAAAAGTATTTGCATTGATGTTGAAGCCACATAATCTGTGACAGTTTGCTATAACAAGCATACGAAGTTACTGCCATCATCCTCAGAACTGGCAATTACTGAACCATCAGCACTGGGCTGTGCTGTGGTGTCACATCATATAATGAAGCAATATAAAGAATAAAGTGTTCATACTGCCCCTATTTGCAGATGGACATTGTCATTCAGAGACTTTTCCCCCCATGAGTTTATTTATTCACTTTGCATCCCAATCGCAGTCCTCCTCTTTCCAGTCCTTCCCCCTCACAGAATCCCTCTCCCCATCCCCATCCCCTTCTCCTCTGATAAGGGAGAGGTCCTCCTGGTTAACAACACTGCCCCCCCCAACCCCAAACATCAAGTCACCGCAGGACTAGGCACAGCCTCTCCCACTGAGGCCAGAGACAAGGCAGCCCAGTTAGAACAGGATCCACAGGCAGGCAACAGAGTCAGAGACAGTCCTCACTCCAGTTGTTTTGGGACCAGCATGGAGACCAAGCTGCACACCTGCTGCATGACATTCAGAGACTTGGCAAGCTTCAAAAAATGAAAGCACTGGCATTTATACCCATACTCCCTGATACCAAGGAGTCTTCTGATCCTTCCCCTGTGGTATAAGTCTTAGTCACTGAGTTGCTGGAACAGTAGTAGTGAGTGGAAGCATAGCATTTTAATATGTAAACAGCTGTGAAGCCAGCCACACTGGAACATGCCAGATACCAGTGCCAATTACATAACAAGAATATTGCAATTTCAGAGAACCCAGTTAGCACAAGGCTTTGAACTCTCACCAGTTGCACAAGTTCAAAGAAGGTTTTCAGGGAAATAGGACATGTTGGGCAAAGGCATGGAGGTTGAAGAGAATAGGGCCAAGTTTTATCTCTGAGAGGCACTTGATCATTTATTAAGACAGAGACCGTACCACCTGACAAGGGAACAAAGGGAACGGCTGTGAGTCTTTTTCCAAAGGCTAGCTTGATCCTGTTGCATGCACTGGGTTCTACTGTTAACATAGCATCTCTCTCTCTCTCTCTCTCTCTCTCTCTCTCTCTCTCTCTCTCTCTCGTGTGTGTGTGTGTGTGTGTGTGTGTGTGTGTGTTTGTATGTATGTGTGCACCCACATGCGCACATGCATACATATATGTGGAGGCCAGAGGTCAACACTCGGTGTCACCCTCTTTCCCTCTCCCCGTGTTTTTTGAGACACAGTCTCTCAGTAAACCCAGAGATCACCTATTCAACGAGACTGGCAAACCAGCACCAGATCCACTGTTTCCATTTCCTAGAGGCTGGGACTACAAATGTGTATCATCACTTTTTAGATGGCTGCCGGGGCTCTGAACTCAGATCTATTTATACAGCAAGTATTCTACTGACTGAGCTACTTCCCCAACCCCAGAGACCACTCTTCTAATGCTTAAATCAGTAATACACACACACACACACACACACACACACACACACACACACGAGCAGGTCTTTCCCATGGCCTCCTTATATATAACCAATATTGCAGGACAGCTTACAGCCTAGAGAAGCCACCCACAGTCCCACAGTGACCCTGGGCATGGTAACTAGACAACTAGCTGACTGGGAAAGGGGGCAGCTGCCACCCAGGTCTTCATGTCTGCCTGAAGGAGACTTCAGGATTAAGGGGCATCACTCAGTTCAGATAACTGGAAAGTCATGTGACTATCATCAAAGATGGATTCGAATCTGACCTAGGGTCAGTCGAGTCTGTATTTTGCTAGTTGTAGTTCATAGAATTGGTCACTTAAAACAAATTTACATCTACCATTTTTTGAGAAATTTGAGTCCTTCAAGAATGCTATGAAATATTGGATTTTTTAAAAACAGTTTTCAATATTAAGGCCCCAGCCATACTTTATAACTGGACATAATCATCAGCAATACCTGATGGATTCTCTTTCTTTTGTACAGAAATAAATCTGAAGCTCAGAGACGTGATGTAATTTACCCAGAGTCATACAGCAATGAAGGCAAGACAGCCAGGGTGAAAACTGAAGCCTTTAGTCTCTAGATCCAGTATCACATCCCAGGTACACTCTGGAGGCTTTGACCAGAAGTCTAAAGAGGCCTCCATCCATTACCTTAACCAAGAAGGCATCTTGCATGGGAGTCTTGTTCCCAGATAAGTGAGGAAAAAAATAAAATCGCAGTGGCTAAGATACAGGACAAACCAGCATGCACTAAACCATTAATTCAAGCCACACCAGGATACCTGGGAGCCAGCATGCTTAGTTAGCCATTTTGGATTCCAGGGTCATTCTCCACAGAGGTTTTCTGGTGACTAGACAAAGGAGGGAACCCAGAGATGCCTATATGAAAATTCCTAAACAAAAAGCAGCATTTGTCAGTCGTTCAGTAATTAACCAGAGGTCTGCAGCTTTGGGGCTTTTGTATTAGACCTAGAAGCCTAAGGAAAAATGGGTTCTCTTTCTAAAGATCCACCTGCCGCAGTGCTCCACTGCCGCGCCTAGGGGGCGCTCTCGCCGTGCTCAGCAGCGTGAGTGTAGTAGTTGTTTCAAGCAAAACAACAGTGAATTAGCAGCAGATGGGTGTTTTGGTTCAATTTTCTTAAGCATTTTGAGGGAAAGACACGACACTTGTAAAGAGGAGTTGACAAAACCTTCCTGCTTAGTGATTCACACAAATATTTTCAAAATATGTTCATTTGACAATTTCCTCTTTGCTTCCCGAGAAAATTGTTTTGTTTTTGAATCTGCCCTCAAAGTCCCGAATATATGTGTCTCTCTTTTCATGGCATATGGTAAGCTTTAATGGTTACAGATTACCACTGTCTCCTGATTGAAATGGCTGTTTGCAAGGACCCACTTTTATCCCTGCTCTCCTCTGCCCTGTAACACAGCGACGTGATAAATCCATAGCAGCTTAGTACTGTATGCCATAGCAAAGGTCCTCATGTGGAAATCGGGGGCACTGTATCTGCTCTTCAGCTGAGGGAGGCTCCCCCGCAAAGCATCGCTACTACTATGCAGAATGACAGCCCCTCAAATCCAATCACTGTGGGTCAGGACAACCGCTCCTCTGTCTCGTGTCCTCACTCCAAAATCCCTGACTGAGTGCAGTGCAGGGGACAGCAGGCTTCAGGCAGCTGAGAAGTGAAGTCTTAGACACTGCCATGCCTGGGATGAAAAGAATTACAGTTTTCCGACGAGGCAAAGGAAACTCAAATGGTTGACATGGAAGATAGTACTGTGTGAGCTGAGCATTCTTGCTGAACACACACAGACCTGCATAGGTTCAAGCCAGATGGGGTCCCAGTACTGAGGAAGGAAAATAACATCAGGTCCTAGCCCTAACCAAGAAGCTACTTGCAATTGATACCCACCTGCAATTAAAAAAAAAAAAATCAGGTTTTCCCAAACACTTCAGGCCAGACTGGGCCCCATGCTCAGGAGAAGTTGACCAACACAAATCAAACTCTGTGGAATGTTTTTGTGGATTTTTATATCATTTTGTTCTGTTTGGGCATATTATTTTGTCTTATTTGTCTTTTTTTTTTCTTATTTGCTTTGATATTCATTTTTGTTTTTATGGCAGGGTTTTTTTGTTTGTTTGTTTGTTTGCTTTGGGTTTTTTTTGTTTTGTTTTTTGTTTTTTTTTGAAGAGAGAACAAAATTGGGTAGGAAGCAGAGAGGATCTGGGAAGAGTTGACGAAAGGAAAATACATAATCAAAGTATACTGTACGAAAAAAAAAATGCTTTAAGATGCATGCTGACCAAGCCTTTAAACAGTTTTGTAGGTATGAAACCAAGCAGGTTAGTTGTCACTGCTAATATTAAAGTGTGTGTGTCTCTCTCTCTCTGTGTGTGTGTGTGTGTGTGTGTGTGTGTGTGTGTGTGTGTGTGTTGAAACCAAGCAGGTTAGTTGTCACTGCTAATATTAAAGTGTGTGTGTCTGTGTGTGTGTGTGTGTGTGTGTGTGTGTGTTGAAACCAAGCAGTTTAGTTGTCACTGCTAATATTAAAGAGTATGAGTGTCTGTGTGTGTCTATGTCTGTCTGTGTGTGTGTGTGTGTGTGTGTGTGTGCATGCCCACATATAAACACACTGCCTCCCTCTTCCAGAAAGAGTAGGTTCTTCTGTGTATATTTGCATGTGTGCACAATTCCAGAGAAGATTTTGCTGCGCACAAAGCAACCTGCCCCGCCCCCACTGTGGAAGAAGCAGGTCCCCCGGGATTAGGCAAGGAAGA
>JADRCD010234565.1:11158-22318 GCA_019843815.1 Montemys delectorum
ACACACACACACACACACACACACACACACACACACACACACTATACATATATAAATTCAGGAAAAGAAAAGCTCTAGGCTCAACCTCACTGTAGGAAGTTTTGGTCTTTATTTTTAAGTTTAAAATTGAAAGCTGAAATCCAATACTTTTTAAGGGGGGGTCAAGATGTATAATTTTAAGAATCCTTACTAAATAACTGATTGTTCAGTTTCTTTCCTATGACAGGCAAGTTTCTGTTTATAAGTAAAGTACTCTCTCACTTGACCCAGTTTTTTGAAATGTTGCCAGATAATAGAAACATGTAAGGGTGGAATTTTTCCTGCTTGAGAAGGAGGTGTGAACAGAGAGATTCTGATGACAGTCTTGGTCCCATCCTTGCTTAGTGCTGCTGCGTTTCCATCAATGCCTGTTAAGGGGATGCCTTCCCTGTTTCCAGGTTGGCACAGTATCCAAAGCATACATTTGGACCCACTATGCTTTTTCATAAGTAGAGATACAGAAGCAACAGAACTTGGGAGCTAGCTGTCTTTCTATAGGGGGCTGCAGTCCTCGCTGCCCCTCAAACAGTCCACCCACAGACGACGTCCAACTTTTCAGGTGTGTATTGTTAGTAGGGCGAATCCAACACTGCTTCCTCCATCCATGGCTACAAGTAGACCTTGCTGGCCTTGCTTGTTTTTGTCTTCACCATGTGACAATTACACCCTTCACCCATGTTGGATAATTAATTTATTGGCCATCAGTGGATTGTTTTCTGCCTCTTCCCAGAATCCCAACAGAGTTAAGCACCTCAGGTACAGATGTCAGCCTGTCTTCATTCACTAGCACATCTCAGACACACAAAAGAGAACCTGGAAAACAGGTAATACGTAGTCAGCACTTATTAGAGAATGAATATGCTGTGCGATCTATTTTACAGATAAAGAAACTTGGATTAAAAGGTGTGTGTGTGTGTGTGTGTGTGTGTGTGTGTGTGTGTGTATTATGTATGTGTGTGTGTAAATTTTATACTGCTAGTCAGTGTAATGGGACATGTGTTTCCACAGACTTTCTCAGTTCTCAAATTTTTGACTCAAAGGCTATGCTCTTTCTGAGCACCATTGTGTGTGTGTGTGTGTGTGTGTGTGTGTGTGTGTGTGTGTGTGTGCATGTGCTTTAACTTTAGTAAGACAAATGGTGGAGAGACTGAGGGAGAAAAAAGAACTGGGACACAAAAAGCAGCCTGTGTGTCTTTTCTCTTCTCAGGAGACATTTGTTTCCAGTGTGTGTACAGGTTGAGGCTTTGGACATAATGATAAAGTAAGGATGTTTGTGAATCTCTGTTTGAATTTAAGGTTTTATAATCTTGTTTGTTTGTGCCTTGAATTTTTTTAAATGAACGACTGAAACATCAGGTGATGTTTTTGAAAATAACTATTGCAATGTAGTCTTACCTTACTATTTGTTTTAAATGTAGATCAGACTGTAAGATCAAAATTCAAATGCTTTGATAATCAGAAAGCCTTGGGGAAATATTAGATATAATTTGAGTTATTTGGCTTTTGAAGTTAATAAGCATACATATTAAATATTGTACCTGAAATGATGTATAACTATCTTTGGAATGGAGGCAGAGGAAATATAGCTTTCCTAAAACATGCTTTCCTAGAGGTCTTTCTAAACCCAAACCTTTTATGTGGCTCATTTTCTTCACAATCCTATACTAATAAAAACATACTTCAAGTTTCCTCAAAGCTTGCATCTTTCTTGGGATAAATCTTTAAAAGAAAAGAAAAAAAATGTTTCTTTTCTCTTGAAGATACTGAGAATCTGGCTACCTGGAACATTTTTTAAAGTGTCTTAAGCATAAACTATGGTAGGAACTAGTATTGGCTGTGTTAATACCATCATCTTAAAGATAAGCAATCTCCTGATCTAGGATTGACCACAGTGCTCACCCAAACTCCAAGTGCACATAGTAGGTATTATTATTTGGCTTGGGGTATAGTTCAGTGGTAGGGGACTTGTTCCTCATGTGTAAGGCACTAAGTTTGATACCCAACATGGAAAAAATGTGTTTCCACTTAAATATTTGCTATTATATTTTTTGAGAGAGCTCTGCTCCACAAGAATACAAAGGCAAACTGTTGTCTCCATGCCTGCTTCTTTAGAGATGAGTATCATTATACTTGTGCTGTCCTTTAGGGAATCTAAACTGGGGTCAGTACTATTGAAGATAACGATAAAGGAACCAAAGGTCAAGGATTCGAGATTTAGAAAGGCAGAGGAGGAATTCAGAGGAGGGATAAGTACGCTGTGAGGCAAGGTACTGCTGGTCTGTTTAACAGGTGAGATGCATATCTGTGACTGGTATTGGTCATGATACAATAGAAACTAGAATAAGAGAACATCGGTCCTCTATGCCTCTATGGTAAAGAACATTTTTTTCCCAGAATCCCATTCAGTCCTTATATTGCTTGAGGAGTGTAAACTCCATCCTGCCCTAAGGTGTGACTACTACATCTTGACAGTCAAGACAGAAACTCCACATCTATCTTCCCATCCCACCAGTCATTTTTGTGAACAGGCAGAGCTGGGGTTGTGAAAGTCTCCCTTCTTTTTATAACGAAGATCCTGGAGATAGTGGGCACCAGGCACGATGCAGTTTCACTTTTTCACACTTGGAAGCTGGAAGTCAAAATTAAAGCGTCTTCAGAATTGATTTCTCCTAAGGCTTCTCTTGATGTATATATATGGCTGCTACTGCTTTTGTCCACACATGGTCTTTCCCTGTGTTCACAGGGGTACCTGAATTGTACATTTTCCATGTCTTAACTTTTTCCTTTTATAAGAATATCAATGATAGACTCATGACTCTTATTTTAACGTAATGATTTAAAGGTCCCCATCTCTAAATACTGTCACACTGTGAAGGGCTTCAACCAATAATTCTGATACAATTCATATACAACTGAGTCTACAACACAACCCTATGAGCAGTTGGCTCACCAACAATAAAAGGGGTTTGTGGAGAGAATCTGAGTTCCGACTATAAGCTGCTAAAGATCCTATAGTGTGTCAGCAAGTTGAACTGGCACCTACTCTAAGTTGAAGTGGACGGTATCTACCTTTAATCTAAGAACAGCCAGCAGAACAGATGAGAAAACTGTTTACGCCATCCCTATTTTTAGACTGGAAAGCTTCAACTAGTTGCTCTGTAATGTGAGGCTGAAGGAACGTTTCTCATGTCTGGGGAGGCAGAGAAGCATCCTCTTACACCATTCATTCCTCACAAGGTTCAGGATAAGTAGAGACAGATGCAAAATGGGCCAAAGTAGGAACCTTTATGTTTGAAAACCAGTTTTTGATCTCTTCTATATTATTGCTTTCTCTCATGGAAATGATGAAATACAAGTATTTCTGCTTGGGCAGATCCTTATGTTTGGAAAGCTAGCAAGCAAGCTCAGAAGAATTTATGTTAAGGGAAGCCCTATAGAGTGTTAATTTTTACTGGCTTAATAAAAAAAATAACTACTTTGCATGTGTTTAGGCCCTGCACAAACTTTTTCATTCACATAAATCAGCTCACCAAGTTTGCTTTAAAAAGACTAAGATGAATGTTCTTTGATCAAATAAATAACAAGCACTGAATCCAAAGTGTGCTTTCTAGTTGCCATAAACAGATGGGAGTTGCAGTTTTCAAAGGAACCATGTAAGCAAACACAACAATCATATGGAATCATAAGCACATTCTCCACGATTCGTTCATCAACTGGTGGTTATTTTGGCCAGGTGGTAACAAAAAAAAAAAAAAAAAATGAAAGTGGGGAAATTTCATTCATCAATAAGAGAAACCAAAGACATCAATGGAAAATATCATGAAATTTCTAGAGTTTAAAAATACAAAGTGGGTGTTCGGAGTTGGGTTATCTCAAAGCACATTTCTCATGTACTTTCTTTAAACAAGCAGATGATGAGGATTTGTCTTCAAAATAAAACGAGAACAAACTCTGGAAACATGCCGGTTCTGCTGGCCAGGGAGTTAGGTAGGTGGTCTTCGCTCTCCTCCCTGTCCTCCAATTGGAATTCTCTAGTCTTCTCCCCAGCTTTATAGTGGACCACCCTCTGAATTCTCTGCTTCCTCTCTGCCCCAATTCCTGGGGACTGTACAGATCTTTTCCTTCAGCCTTCCTCCCTCACTCTGCCCCTTTGTCTCTCAGCCTCCAACATCCGGAGTCACTCTCCCTGGATACCCATCGGCTTCTCTGCCTGGGAATCAGACCATTTTCACGCTGCTTCCTGCCCACCATTTTCAATTTCTCAGCCTCATCTTGTAGCAGCCTACTTGCAGGCACCTGTCTTCACTTTCTCCCTTGGTTGCTCACAGATCCTTGTGGCTGATCGGGCTTTCCTACCTTCCATGTGCCCTCTCAGCTCCCAGGCCTTTTAGCCCATCTCAATTTCTCCCTGTTAGTTCCCAATACCTAGAAGCATTGCCTGTCCTGGCCACAGAGTGGCCACACCGGGCAGAGACTCAGAAGCTCTCCCTACCAGGCGACCCACAATGAACATGGTCCCCTAAGATCCAGAGAGGACAACAGAAACCAAGAAACAGAAAAGCCACCCAACAAAGCTAAGACATCAGCAACTAGAAGTAAAATCATTCCAAACCCCAGAAGCCTAGATGCTAGTGTACAAACACAATTAAAATAGCCAGGGTAATATGTCTCCAGTAGAGCCCAGCAAGCCTCCTACAGCAAACCATGAGAAACACAACAGTTGAAACGTAAGACAAGGACTTCAAAATAGCCATTATGAATGTGCTCAAGGACCTTAGAGATGATATGAATATATTCATGAATGAAATCTGTGAAACAAATAGTGGAAAAAAATGACGACAACACTTTAAGACATGAAAATAGAAATAAAACCACCAAAGAAAATCCAAACTGAGCGAAAACTGGAAGCGAAAATTTTAGGAATATGAATAGCAACCTCAGAGGCAAGACTCACTAACTGAATAAAAGAGATGGAAGAGAGTCTCAGAAACCTCAGAAGCAAGCCTCACTAAGAGACTACAAGAGATGGGAGAGATCTTATATTAGTAACTTAAGAGCATACATGAAAGCTCTACAACAAAATGAAGAAATTACATCTAAAAAGAGTAGATGACAAAAAATAATCAAACACAGAGATAAAACCAATAAAATAGAAAAAAAATTTAAGAAATCAGTGAAACAAAGTGATGACTCTTTGAGAAAATCAGTAAGATTGAAAACCATTATCTAAATTAACTAAAAGACAGAGGAAGACTATCCACATTAGCAAAACTAAAAGTAAAAAGGGAGACATGACAACAGACACCAGGGAAATCCAGAGAATTACAAGGACAGTCTTTAAAAACCTGCACTCCACCAAACTGAAAAATTTTAAAGAAATAGATAATGTTTTCAATATATACCAACTACCAAAGTAAAGTCAAGATTAGGTAACAATTTAAACAAACCCAAATAACCCCAGCAAAATTAAGGAATAGTTAAAAGTATCCCATCCAAAAAGGCCCAGGGCCAAATGGTTTTTAGCAAGGAATCCTTCTTGACTTTCAAAGAAGAGTTATTTCCAATACTCTTCAAATTATCTCACAAAATAAAACCAGAGGAATATTACCCAATTCTTTTGACAATGCCCTATTTACCCTGATGCCCAAACTGCACAGAGACCCAACAAAGAAAGAGAATTTCAGAACAATTTCCCCTAAGAATATAGATATAAACATTCTCAATAAAATGCTTGCAAGATGAATAAAAGAACACACTAAAAGATCCACTATGATAAGATAGGCTTCATCCTAGAGATGCAACATTTAATTTAAGCATGTTGGTTCATGCACTACACCATGTAAACCTACTGAAGTATGAAAACCACATTATCATCTCAGTAGATACTGAAAAGGCTTTCAACAAAATCTAACACCCCTTGGTGCTAAAAGTCCTGGAGAGACTAGAGATACAAGGAGCATAACTCAACAAAATAAAAGTAATATACATAAAGCCCAAAGCCAACATCAACCAAAATGGATAGAAACTCACACTATTTCTATCAAAATCAGGAACAAGACAAGATTTTCCACTCTTTCCATGCCTCTTTAATATAATACTTGAACTCTTAGCTACAACAATAGGACAAGAGAAGGAGTTTTAACAAGCAGAAAAGGAAAAGGTTAATGTATCTTTGTTAGTAGATGACAGGATTGTGTATACAAATGATTCTAAAATCTCCACCAAGAAACTTGTACAACTAATAAACACTTTCAGCAGAGTACCAGGATCCAAAAAGAACACACAAAAATCAGTAGCCTTCTATGCACAAGTGACAGAGGAACTGAGAAAGAAATCAGGAAAATATACCTTTCACAATAGCCTCAAAACTTTTTATTAAAATATCTTGAGGTAACTCTAACCAAGCAAGTGAAAGATTGCATGAGAAAAATTTAAGACATTGAAGAAGACATCCGAAGGTGGAAAAATTTTCCCCTACACCTGTGCTCTTGGCTTGATAGGATGAATGTGGTAAAAATGGCCATCCTACTAAAATCAGTCTATAAAGTCAATTCAATCCCCATCAAAATCCCCCCCCCAATTCTTCACAGAACTTGAAAGGGCAATTTTCAGCTTCATATGGAAACAAAAAACAAGATAGCTAAAAAAATCTTGAATAACAAAAGAACTGCTAGATATATAACCACCCCCAATCTCAAATTGTACTACAGAGCCATAGTCATAAATACAGCTTGGTATTGGCCTTAAAAAAAGGCATATTGATCAATGGAATTGAATTAATGGCATTAAAATAAGTCCATACACCTATAGACATTTGTTCTTTTTTATAAAGAAGCCCAAAATATACATTGGGAAAAAAAACAGCATCATTAATATAATGCTGGTCAAACTAGAAGGCTGCATATAGAAGAATGCAAATAGATCCATATTATCACCCTGCATAAAACTTAACTGCAAGTGAATCAAATACCTCAATGTAAGTCTAGATATACTAAACCTGATAGAAGAGAAAATGGGAACAGTCTTGAACTCATTGGCATAGGAAACAGCTCTCTGAACAGAACATTAATAGCACAGACATTAAGATCAACAATAAATGGAACTTCATGAAACTTAGAAGCTTCTGTATAGCAATGGAAACCATCATTTAGACAAAGCATCAGGCTACAGAATGGGAAAATATATTTATCAACTACATACCCAACAGAGGTCTAGCATATATAAAGAACTACAAACATTGGACATCAAGAAAACAAATAGCCCAATTAAAACATGGGCTATGTCTAAACAGAGAAGTCATGATTGACAATGGTAAAATATAACACTCACCAGAACTTCTTTGTACTGCCAGATAAATAAGCATTTACACCTGTCACCCAAGCCTTATCCAAATTATGACTAAAGAGAAAATTTAATTAGTAGACAGTCAATATTAAAGAACTTTTTCACTTCCAAAATCCTTTGACTATATGACTTTGTGACTGAAGTTAGAAGATAAAAATCATAAAAGTATAAAAAAAGACAATGTATGAAGATGCCACAGTGAAATGCATTATGATGCTATCTACACATGCTAGTCTAAATCAAACAAATAAATGGATTGCAGTGGAGAACCCAAACAATTTCTAACTGCACATTTGGTGCAGATTCACTTAAGGAAATTTATTGTATAGCTATACAAATTATATTTACACACAAACATACATATGTATAACTAACATTTGAAATGTGATTCATGACATCAGAAGCATTTCCATTTTGGTTCTGGAGTTAATGAAAAACAAAAATATACTGGTTACATTTGTGGTTCAAGTGTCTATATAGTTAAGCTATAATATTTTCTATTAATATCTTTAAATTTTGTAAGATTTTAAAAATATATATTACTTTTGTTCTTACTCGGGGGTATATTTCTATGTCAATGAGTAAGAATGACTTTTTTTGTGATATCAAGAATAAAAAACTCCACCAGAGCCTGTCATATACAGGAGGCAGATGCTAATAGCCAACCATTGAACTGATCATGGGGTCCCCAATGGAGGAGTTGGAGAAAGGACTGAAGGAACTGAAGAGATTTGCAACCCCACAGGAAGAACAACAACATCAACCAACCAGAGGTCTAAACCACCAACCAACGAGTACACATGGTAGGACTCATGGCTCCAGCTGCATATGTAGCAGAGGATGGCCTTGTCAGTTCATCAATGGGAGGAGAGGCCCTTGGTCCTGTGAAGGCTCAACGCCCCAGTGTAGGGGAATGGTAGGGTGGGGAGGCAGGAGTGAGTGGGTAGGTAGGGACACACTCTCACAGAAACAGAAGGAGGGGGGGATGGGATAGGGAGTTTCTAGGGGAGAAATCAGGAAAGGATGTAACATTTGAAATATAAATAAATAAAATATCCAATAAAAATGGGAGGGGAAATAAGTCACTCATTTATACTGATTTAATGGATGCATTTACATATTTTGCCTTTCATTAGTTCATACATCTGTTTTTAATGTTTATATGAAATTGATATTAAATCCACAAAATTAAGGTTTTTATGAGTAGCTCAGAGAGAACCCAAATGCAATGTAAACACGGGAACATGATTCTTCTCATGGCTACTGATGGGGTGGAGCTATTGTTCATGGGTGATGCTCTGCCAAAGAGACCCAAAGTCAGAGACAAGTCCTCAGTCAAGTTTAATATCCTTATGTAGCTAAGTGCTTCCAGATGTACAGTTTACTCAAAGATACTTTGGTTTTATTCTATCCCTCTACCTTAGGACAAATATTTCCAAAAGCAAGGTAATAATTCCTTGTCAAAGTTGTACATCATCAATGTAAATATCAGGTCAAAAATATTTAAAATACATCTGTATTTGAGGAACAAAAAGAAAAAGTATAAAACCAGTGCATAGACAATGAATAACATGCCAAAGTGAGGAAGTGCATTTCACTTCCTTTGCAGTGGATTGCGTCATAAACAGCCTACTGGGAAATAATGATGATTGCGTCATAAACAGCCTACTGGGAAATAATGAAAAAGGGATGTAGAGGGGCTGGGGATTTAGTTCAGTGGTAGAGCACTTGCCTAGCAAGGGCAAGGCCCTGGGTTCGGTCCTCAGCGCTGAAGAAAAAAAAAAGTAACTTAGAGCAACAGAATTAGATATATGTCAAAAATTAAGAAGAACTGATTTGTGCTTGGATAGCAAACAATCACTTCTGATATTTTTTATGTTATTGTCTTCCCAAACACATATAAATTATACATATGAATGTGTTTCACTGTGATACTTTCACAGTGCACATACATACATGCACCTACATGCACATGCATGCACACACATGCACATGCATGCACATACTGGACTTTGTTCCTAGCCAACCATTCTTTTTTTTAGTGTAAAATAGTTTATTTGGGGGCATAGGAAGGGAAGTTGAGAAAGGCAGAGAAAGACAGACAGACAGACAGAAAGACAGGGAGAGAGACACACACACAGAGAGACAGAGAGACAGAGAGACACAGAGAGAGAGAGATAAGAAGAAGAAGAAGAAGAAGAAGAAGAAGAAGAAGAAGAAGAAGAAGAAGAAGAAGAAGAAAAGGGGAGAGGAGAAGGAGGAGGAGGAGGGGGTGGAGGGGGGGGAGGGGGAGGAGGAGGAGGAGGAGGAGGAGGAGAAAGGAGGAGGAGGAGGAGAAAGAAGGAGAAGGAGGAGAGGTCAGTCAGGAACACATGAGGAAGGGAGAAGGGGAAGGGGAAAGGTACAGAGGGGGAAAGGGGTCAGGGAGAAGGGGCAGAGAGTCCAGCTGACCTTTCTTACTCTTCCCAGTCTTTACTCTTTGCTAACTTTTTCTCTATCACTATCAGGTTAACTTATTAATTTTAAAAGATTTTCCAGCTTCCATGTATCTCCTGTGATTAAGCAATGGCTCAAGTGATTGTCAAAAATGCAACATTAAATGACACTTCCTTAGCCTCTCTGACTTCCACACCCATCGCTACTGCAAAGGGATCCAAAATCTGGGGAAAGAGCCATATTTTTTATTGCCTTAAGATGAATGTTTTCCCCCAGTAGTAGAGTCAAACTCAAAGCTTCATTCATGCTGGGAAAGAGCTCTGCCACAGAGCTAAACTCAGCTCCTAAGATACAGGATCTAACTGAGAATAACAACTGAGGAGATGACGCAATGCCAATTTCATATGTCTAAGACTGTTGAACATTGTTTAACGTTTACATTTTCTATAGTTAGGCAAAAACGTAAAGAATGCACATTCCAAACTGAGAGCACCTCTTTCACTGGGCACCTCTGTCACTCCCAAACTAAATCAAGAAAAAACAAATGTTTATTGCTTTTCAGTCCTGATTTCCTAGCTTTTCCCCTTTAATGTGAGTGATATCAAGTAACTGGAAAAAATATAAAAGATGTGATCGCATGAATTGTTTCCACTTGTTTAGAGAGCAATTTGATTCAACGTCAAATATCTCCAAAACATTTTATTGAGGAGGGAAAAAATAAGTTTCAGAGAAATATACTTGTGTTACCATTTTTAGAGGATTTATTTATTTATATTTTATGCATGTGAGAATTTTTGTCTGCACATGTGTAGGTACAACATGTGTGTGCATTGTGTCTGAAAAGACCAGAAAAGTGTCTCATCCCTTAAACTTGGAGTTGCAGAAGTCTGGGAGCTGGTATGTGGGTTCTGGAAATTGAACTTGGATTTTTTTGTATGATGACTTTTTTTTTTAACTGATGGTCATTTGGCCATGATGAAGGATTATCTCTAAAGCATGTTCCCAGGAGATTCAATACATAAATAAAAAATGGCTTAAAAGTTTGAATGAAGAGATGTAGAAGCTACATGAAGTCTGCTTCCAGTGATAACCACTGAGCCATCACTGTATCCTCTGTGATACAGTTTTCAATGGCTGGAAACTAAAAGTTATTTATATTGGAAATAGAGGAAAACTATTCAGAGAAGAAAATATGGAAATATATGATTATGATTGTGACATTTACATTTTTGCATCAGTACTAGGCTCTGGGCTCTTTGTTACAATGTTTTTTCTTTTGCACATTTCTGAGACATCCCATAATAAAAAAGTTCAGAGAAACAAAGGCTATTCAGCTAAAAA